>JABXWE010007187.1:0-16074 GCA_014611495.1 Limonius californicus
CTTTAGTTGTGTACAGGGCGAGTCAAAATAAGTGGGCGCCACCTTCCAAATCCAGCTGGTCGTAGGTCCTCGTGGAAGGCCGAGAAGCAACAGCTTACGGGAACGGAACTTACCGTGATTGTGCCTTCTCTTATATATTTAAAGCTTGCAAAATTCTTACACCAACAAGTACAAAAGACACAATAAGAGACAGTAAACTTTAAAACACATATAATGAAATGGTTCAAATATGACAGTACAGTAAAATAACACAAGTTATAACGCAAAAAGTTTGAATTACATGGTTAAAATTCTTGAACGTTCAGAGAAATGGACTCGCCGCCACTGGTGCAACGAGATTTACGTTCTGCATTCAGTTATGAAACACCAGTGACGCTGAAGTTCACAAAAATAGAATGTAATCTAGTAGTTTTATTATAAAACAAATTAACACCACATATGACGACAGAAGGTCGTTTTTTCTTGTAATTGCGTGAAGTTAAATTTGAAGTCTGCAAGTTAACGCGAGCAAAAAAAGGTTTCTTTGTCACAACACAACAAAAAAAAACTGGTTCTTTACCTTGACGGAGTAGCGAGTCAGGCACAATCTCGAAGAGTTATGGGATGATGATGAAAATCTACAGATACACCCCTGAAGAGTTGATTGAATGAAGTCAGGCGCCCGGAACTTTGATGCGCTCTTCGCATCGACGGTAACCGCAAAGGGACGGGAGCTGGTATCGAACATTAATCCGCCGAACGGCGATGGGCCAATTCGCAAAGAATTGTCTTTTGTTTGGGTTAAATCCAGTGCTTCCTATTAAATCCGGCAGTAGCCGATGGTCTGTTTATTACCCCTTGGTAAAACAGCGAAACGGAACATATATAACGGATACCCCTTGAAAGAAAAACCCGAGAGGCGCCCCTGCAGCGCTTAACGTAATTACGATTGCCGATTGATGGAGCTTTCGGACAACCGGAGCCAACAAAGATCGAAAATTGACTGACTTAAAAATGCAACGGGATTTGCATTCTCCCAAAAGATGTTGCGCCATATTACGAAACGTTATGGAATGTTGCGTAAAAGTTTTAGAATAAGGGGACACGTGAATTCTGGGAAGCGTTCGAGATCGAGAGCGGAAAAAAACAAGAGTCTGCAATTTTGACACAAAAGAACCTTTCAAGGTTTAAGGTAACCGGCCTTCCATAACTCAATTTTCAAGACAAAACAAAATAGCGAAAATGGTAACCCAAAATAAGACTGCAATTAAAATAACGTTATTAATTCTTAGGAAGCGGCAAACAAATTAAGAAATTAATTCATACAAAGCGGCACATATTGAAATGAACATAACAATATTCGTCATCTCCTTTATCGTTTTCCCTCTTTTCTGCCCAATTTCCTGTTATTCTATCCTCCCACTTCTTTCTAGGTCTACCCACTTTTCTTTTACGGACTCTTCTAGCTTCTATTAGCCGTTTTGTCATCCTCTCGTGGTCCATTCTAGTAATATGTTCATACCAGTGCAATTGTCTTTTTTCTTTTTTGTTTATTATTGGTTCTTGTTCGACTTCTTCCATTACCCTTTAGTTGATCCATCTATCCATTTTAGTAATCCCTGCATTTTTCCTCACATACTTCATCTCCATTGCGGTGATTTTCCTCTCGTGTTTTTCTTTCGTTGGCCATCTTTCACTCCCGTATAGTAGGGTGGGGAGTACTATCGTGTCATATACTCTCCTTTGCGAATTTTTCTTTAGTTCTTTCTTTTCAAACACTGTCTTGTTTAATTGGTAGTATATTCCTGTTGCTTTTTTAATTCTATTTAATACTTCTTGGTTTATCTTCCCTTCATTGTTAATAATTGTACCTAGATACTCGAACGCTGATACTTCTTCTAATCTCTCTCCAAAATATATCCCTCTATTCTTTTACTTCCGATATTTTCCCTTTTATTATCATGATTTTACTCTTTTTAGTGTTTATGCTCATTTTCTTGTTTTCAATTTCTTTAACCCAAGTGTTTAACAGGCGTTGCATTTTTAGCTCCGTGTTTGTCATTAGTATTATATCGTCTGCGTATACCAGACTTTGCATAAACACCGGTTGTAGATCTTTATTTCCTATATTTAGTTTTGCTGTTCTGATTTTGCTTTTTTTGATTATATCGTCCATATATATTATGAACAGCAGTGGACTCAAACTATCTCCCTGCTTCAATCCCTTCTTCATTTCGAAGTCTTCTGATACCTTTCCCTCTATCCTTATTCTGCCTACTACTCTATTGTAGATGCCTTTAATTACGTTTTGGATGTGTTATCAATTTCATTATTTTCAGGCAGTCACGAGCGTTTAACCACACTACAGGCTGATTATTTTTTGATACTATTTAATTTTTTGCTAAGTAAGTAAGTAGTTGTCTTAAGCTAACTATACGATCAGATTCCAAAATGTTTACCGTTTAATAATTGTTTTGTACTTGAAACGCAAATCGGCAATCAGACCTGGCTTTGTGTTTCCACAATTATATGGAAAGTAATTTTGTTTGTTTTTTAATGGCTCTAAATGTACCGTACACACTTTTTTCTGCAATTTATTTATAATGTATGTGCCCTAACGGCTGAGGTTTTAGGTTTTATGCAATTTGAAGGCGTTGAGAATGCAGAAAATACGTTTATCAATTCATTCATTCGTTTAATACTACCATATGGTTGTTATGAGTATTTACAATTGTTTGTTGAGCTTTAGAGGGCGGTTATTTCTTAGATATTTCTCAAAAATTTTCCTGTTATTTAAAAATGAACGATCTGATTAATATAAATTGATTTTTCCTTTATTATTTTATACAACTTTTGTAGTTTCTTCCATACCAACGCAGTGCATAACGGATAATGTAACTCAAATATTTTAAACTACATTGTAAAGCGTATTTGTCTAAATATCATATCAGAATAGAAAATCTTAAATCCTGATTTAAATGGTGCTTAGTGTAAATCAAACATTGCAAAGTACGTTGCTCCGACAAGAAAAGAATATATTCAAATTAAATGGTAATCAGTCAGCCTTTAACTGATAAATGCTATTAGCTATTAGGTATAAGAATATTTATTGAATGTTGTTTTTCTAAAAATTACTTATATAAACCAAAACAGTTTGACATTTAAGTTCACGTTTTGTGGATCTTTCACATTTACTTCTAATCAGAATGTTATATTTGAAAATATTTGACTAGGTGCATAATTTTACAATTATTCTTCTATTTTGTATATGTCATAAGTTTAGTTTTAATTGCTGCCAAATTATTTAAAGTTTGTTTGAACAGAATTATTCAAAAACATGGTAACGGTTAAAAGTAAAGTAAGTAAGCTTTTACTGGAGCACATCTAAATTATGAAATTTTAAAAATTTTAGATATAGATTTACGAAAAATTAGCCACCAGAATGACATACATATAGAACTTTCGCTTCCGCTTTCGCATTTATTTTAAAATCCTGTTTTATCTCTGTTTAATGAAATGAAATGAGTTTAGTTTTAAGTTTCATATCAAAGTTGGACCAGTCATTTTGGAGATGTAGAGTGTCATACATATATTTAAGGATGTGCATTTGGAAGAATTATTTTTTTGGATTCCTAGACATCCGAAGCAATATGAAATTTGATTTTTTCTAGGAAATCTGTAGCTTTCCCAGGGAAAGCAGAAAGCGATTTACAAGCTAATATTTCCAAAAACCTAGGATATAATCTCATTAGATAAACTCTGTTGTAGTTCCAATTATACAAATTTAAAATTTTTGATTTTAAATTGCAGTAGCAATAAATAACAGTCCGTTGCAAAGTAAGTAAACACTACAGGTCTTGCAGTGGCTGGAAATCCCAGAAAAGTACCTACCGGCGTTAGTCGAATCAAAGCAGGTCAATAATGACCGAATTTGCATTTTATGAGTAAGTTGCGAACGAGTTTCCTGTAACCTTGCCATAGTTTTAATAGTGTTCCGTTGAGAAAATTCACGCGGTGTATCGAGAAAAAGTTGCGACGTACGGCAGCACCGGTGACGCCGTTTCTCGAAATTCCCAACGTTGGTCAACATATTTACAAAAGCCGCAAGATAACAGCAGGTCGCTTGACCGTCAGTTTCATATATATGTGAGACGTCAAGGAAGACGAGTTGGACTTGGATCGTCAGTTAGTGTACTGTGCTGCTGACCAGAACTTGCAGTAAACATGTTTGTTAGTACGTGGTGCATGGTTGTTCTCACTTCATTGGGGTTAATTGCAACAGGAGTACGAGGGCGTAAGTGCGCTAATTTTATATATCAATAATTGTTAGTTTTGCGATGTAACTCATAAACATTATTTATATTGACGAAGTTCACGGGTATTTTAGATTAACAAGGATTTAAGTTGAATTGTAAACCTCCCAGACACTCAAGGTTAATTTCATGGGTGAATGAGATTACAATTTAAGTTCCTTCAACTAACGATCACATTGCAAAATCATTCTAACATCTTGAACCTTCAACTGTTTTTAATCGTTCGTGTACAAAACATGATGCCCCGAATCACAATTAAAAAAATTGATAAGATTTAAAAATTGTAGTTAAGTTAACAGATAACCTAATTAACTAACAATTTAATATTTAAACTGAACATTAACAAGTGTGTGATTATTCTACTGCGTACACAATAATTCTTTTAATTACTTTTTTACGTAAAGGTGTTATTATCTCATATTGTATGTCAAAATCTTCATATTGGTATCATTGCAATAAGCACTTTTAACAAGTAATATTAAAATTGGTCTGTAGACGTTAAGGAGATATTTTAAAATTTACACACGCCACATGTACTATAATTTATCGCATAACAGGTTACTTTGTCCTACACCGCATCAAAGAGCTAAAGATCAAGGTTAAAAAGAAACAAAAGCAGAACTTGAAATTCACATTTTCTAGTGTCTGTTTTTGATTGTATTTGACCAATAATGATGGAAGACACTGACGACTTGATTCATGATAATGTCAGTGGCGAAGCCTGGATTTAATAACAAAATATAATAAAACAATAGCAATATCGTTCAGGTATTTCTAAAACTAAATGTTTTTGTTTTTGTGTCCAATAGCTAACAACCAATGGCACATTATCAATTTAACGTTTGTATAATAATATGACGCTAACTTGCTTAAAAACGATAAGTCCTTAAAACATTTGACTATTTAAAGTAATTTGAAGGTCAACACAAAGCACAAATATTACAAAAATTTGGTAGTTTGTTTTTCTTTACGTTATCTATCGTTGATCGAAAAATATGTACATGTATATTTCTGTCCAGAAAATTTCGGTTGATGATTTTTAGGAAAACACTTTTTAATTGTTGTTTCGTCATGTTTTAAATTCAGTTTTATCAGATTGTAGAAATAAGTTTAAAGGCAATAAAAATGTATGCTATACTAATAAAAATTACAGAAGAGTGGCACTGCACATCCTGGCACTGTAACTTGCAGCTGCGTTGTTATAGTACAGAATTAATCTTAATGTTAATTTAGATCCATAATTTTAGTTCGTCCCCGGAAATTCATAAACAAGGCGGATCTTGAGCTACTCAACGTTAAAAAACATTTTACAGATTAACATTTTAACAATCCATGTTTAAAATAGAATGGGGTTGCGAAGTTATGGAACTTTTAATCAAGTACCTACAGCATTTTTAACTTTTTTTGTGTTAAAGCCCAAGTTCTTGCACGGTTGAACTATCGCTCGTTTTAAGGGAAGAGAACCTCAAAGACCATCTTGATTTTGTTTCTGAGCTTTTCCCTTTGTACCGCTTACCAAAATTTGTCATATCTCTGGTTAACAATAGTCATTGCTGAAAATATTGTAATTTTAACACTATTTCTAAAATACAATAGACTATTAAATGAACGTAATATTTAACCAACAGAACCTGGACGATCTTGCACGACCCCTGCTGGAGAGAGAGCACAGTGCATATCAATCTACAATTGTCCTCTTCTCTACAACGCCGTGACCAATAAAAACCCAGAAATAGTGCGGTTCCTACGTGAATCTCAATGCGGTTTCGACATCGAGCCTTACGTGTGCTGCGGTTCCAGTATCGGCGGTAACCAGAGAACAACTCGACCCACGAGAAGGACCCAACAAGGGGGCGGTAGGCAATCTGGTAAAAATCTGTTGCCTAATCGCAACAGCTGCGGATTTCAGGTACTTACACATTATATTACCAAACGTTCCGAAAAGTATTCATAGCTTTTTTTCAGGATGCAGACAGAATTTTGGGAGGAACGGCGACCAAATACAACGAGTTCCCGTGGATGGCTCTCTTGCAATACAAGAAAAACAGTGGAGGGATGACATTTTCCTGCGGAGGCGCTCTTATCAGTAACAGATACGTCCTCACAGCGGCCCATTGCCTCACTGGACAAATCACCCAAAAAGTTGGACAGCTGTAAGTTCAGGTTTCACGAAAAAAACCGGCTATTCTAGGATCTAAACTAAAAAAATCAACCCGAAAACTTTTTATGTTTTCTGCCTACATCTTCGGCTTATAAAGTTTTTAAAAGAGCATTATGATTACTAACTTTTGATCATTTTAGTACGAGTGTGCGCTTGGGCGAATGGAATACTGATACAGCCCAAGACTGCGATACCGTGCATGGATTTACAGATTGCAACGATCCACCTGTTGACGTTGGCATAGAAGAAACTATTCCCCATGCTGATTATGACGACGGTTCCAGGGATAGATACCATGACATCGGGCTTATAAGGCTCAATCAAGACGTCCAGCTGACTGGTTAGTATATGGTAGACTAGCATGATTTAATTATTTTATAATTAACTAGAATCATAGATGAAAATTAAAAAAGTGGACAAAGCATATAAAATTTCTGCGTTTTTCGGAAACAAATGTGATGTCAGTTTTTATTCATTACTTTGTCATTTATCAAGCCTATTTCTTGCTTAATTTCACACTCAAACAGTATTTTAACTTTGCCATTTTCTACAGGATTCATCAAGCCTATCTGTTTACCAACGTCATCGGAAAGAGCTTCAATAGGTGATAAGTTGTGGGTGGCCGGTTGGGGTCGCACCGAATATGCTAATTTCAGTCCAGTAAAGCTCAAGGTGGGCGTACCCATAGTAGCTGGCAGCCAGTGTGCAACTACTTTTAGAAGTGCCGGAGTTACTATTGCTGATACGCAACTTTGCGCTGGTGGTGAGCGCAATAAGGACTCTTGTAATGGTGACAGTGGAGGACCACTTATGTTCGAAACGACAAGCGACCCCAAACAGTGGCGTGTAGAAGGCGTGGTGTCCTTTGGTACCCGTTGTGGTACCCAAAATTGGCCCGGAATTTACACGAGGATATCCAAGTACCTTGGATGGATTTACGACAACGTTCGCCCTTGAAGGGCTGAAGTCGATGGTTGTGCCATATTTAACAAAACTGTTGCCAATTGTGTTATGTCGTAATTTATTATTATAATATGTAATAATAATTGTCATTTTATTCTCATGCTGTCATTAAATTAAATCATTTTTACCTATTGAATTGTTTTCTTACGAATGTCTGTTTGGTGTAAAATGTTAGATTATTGTAAGTTCTTCCTCGAATTCGATATTAACGCTGAGAAGCAGAAGTATACGCGCTAAATAGCAAATTACTAAGCAATAAATTTGAAACGCCAATTTCATGAACTGCTTTGGCGTCTGAACATAACACAGTAAGAGATAAACGAAAACAGACAAGGAGGAAAGGATTGTTGTTCGTCCACTATCTTGAAATGTAGCAATCTTCTAGTATGGCTTTGAAATTATTGAGAGTGTGACTTACTGATAATAATTTTTAAAATAACGTCGACCTATTTCGCAGTTTATCAACAAGGAACTTACGATTTGGTTGTAATGTTAGAGTTATTAATAAGTTTGGTTCTGGGAGCTGTACGTTCGTTTGGATGGCAGGGTACAAAATCAAAGGACCTAGGTATATTCAATTTGAATTTTGTTCGGATTGCAGGCAGTGAATTGTGTAGCGGCTCTTCCTGGTGCATTCCCCTTTCAGAATGTCAACGAATTAATGACATGCTCCAAGATGATAAATCATGGGATGCTGCTCAAAAGTCTTTGTGTGCATATTTTCACGAACCTTGGGTCTGTTGTGATAGTAAGTAGTCCATTCGTTGAATCACGACAGAAAGCGTTTTCAGTAATAGATAGATTGTGTTATATGCTTTTTGAATTGTTGCTTTGATATTACTTTTTGCTACATGTTCAAGACACCATAAAAAATAAAAAACTAATTATGTACACATTAATTAGAAAATTGTTTCACTCCAAATGGAAATTATGGACAGAGCGTTCCTTTGGATGCATGCTCTCATTTGAAAGCTAATGCCCAAAGTTCTGACCGACGTAAACGAAAATTTTTAGCCGAATCATACGTCACCAAAACGCACGTATGTTGCAATGAAGGTGAAGACTCATATAGCACGAAAGCACCTGCACCCGTTGGCAAGTTCATACAAATCAGATGACAAAATATGACAGTGGTTATGTATTTCCCATTTTAGGTGCACTGCGCCCATCAACTGCTTCTCCAAAACCTTTAAGCTCTTCATGTATAACTCCAAATGGTGAAACCGCGACTTGTCGACATATAAATCAGTGTGAGGTTTACAAGGCTGCTGCCGCTATGCAGGCAGACCCAGAGTTCCACTTTATCAACGATTCCTTTTGCGGTTTTTGGAAAGAACCCATGGTTTGTTGCGGATCTGTTTCTGGGTACAAAGAAACTTACACTAATAATTTACCAGATGCACAAGTTTGTGGCGAATGGGACACATTAATTAACCCAACTATACCACCTTGGTTAGTGTTGATTACAAGAGCTACCAAAATGTGCGCTGGCGCGGTTATTAACCAGGAATATGTACTTGCCTCGGCCAAGTGCACTGGGGAAGATTATAAGGATTTGTAGGAAAAGATTTCATAACTATTTTAGATTTTTCTTATTTAGACATTTTTTAGGAACCTCAGAATTGGCGAATGTATCAATGACGAAAGTCGCAATGCCTGCAGGTTTCAAGTTAAGGAACTAAAAATTTTTCCACTTCATACATATCTATTTACCGAAGATATCGGGATGGTTCTTTTGAAGTTAAATAAAGCCATTCAAAAACAAGGTATAAACATTTTTTTGTAAACCAACCTTTATCGTCCGTTCAATCGCATACTTAGCATACACTTGAAGGAACTGATTGTTTACTCTAACTAGAATATTATTTTACTATTTACTATCTAGATAATTCATAAAAGGACTTTCCTTAGATTTCATACCAGTTTGTTTACCTGTCTCCGAATTGACTGTGGATCAAGCAATTGACGTAGTAGGAGTTGAAAGAAGTGGTTCAACGTGGAAGGGGGTGACATCATCAACCACAACCGAAAGTAATTATTCATGTCGCAGTGCAATGAATATGTACTTCGAGAGAATAGTTTGTATTAAAGACAGAAGCTTGTGCAGCAACACGAAGAGATCACTTTTGCAGAGTATTGTCCTGGGTTACAAAAATGGAAGATGGCATCTGGAAGGGTTGTTTAATAAGGACGGCTGTTACGGGACCAACCGATATTATTTTAATGCTATTTATGTTTATGCATTTGTACCTTGGATAAAGAGTAATATCAACTAGCTAGTATAATTGGATTTCAGCACATGATGTATGTGATCGTAATGTTAAGTAATAAATAAATAAAATTTTGAAAAATAAACTATGAAGTAAAATTGTCTAAACAAATATTTAACAGCCCATTGTATGTTACAACGGCACAATTTTAAACAACTCCCGTATATTATATCTGAAGATAACGATGCAAAACGCTCTGATAGTAATGTCATCGTGACCCCCGATTAGTGATGTGTGCATATCCAAAATGATATTTATGGTACTAATAATAACTTTATGTACTTTTACAAAGAGCAGTGAGTACCTTTCAATAATCACACCGATAATTTTATTAAAATAGTTTTTTAAGCACAGTTAAGAATTCCTTAAATAATGTGGAAGAAGTATGTGGTCACCAAATATTTAACAAAATTATGGACGGAGAACTAACAGCCATCGATGAGTTTCCGTGGATGGCGTTGCTGGAATACAGAAACATTATGGGAACGTCCATGGGATATGGATGTTCAGGAACGCTTATAACATATAAACACGTCCTTACAACAGCACATTGCATCAAAGAGTTAGAGAAAACGCAGCTCGAATTGTAGGCTTCACGTTGAGATTCCTTTCCAGCATGCTTTTTTGTAACTTTGAACTTTTTCAGATTTAGTGTTCGTCTAGGCGAATACAATATTAGCTCAGAAGTTGACTGTGTAGAAATGTTAGGGTTTTTTGATTGCGCAGATCCTCCTCAAGATATTCCAGTGGAAAAATGGATAGTTTATCCTGGCTACCATAAACATATCAATGATATTGCTTTGATTAAACTTGCTCAGAATGCCAATTTTACTGGTAAACAACTAAATCCTAACGGCGCCAAATAAATGTCTGTATTAATTACAGATTTTGTCCACCCCATTTGCCTTCCATTTTCAGACAACGATGAAGAAGTTGGGAAGATCATGGTGGTTGCTGGGTGGGGCCGTACAGAAAAAGGTATGGGTATTTGAGCTCAATGTATTATTTTTATTACAAACTTAATACTTTTTCAGCAAGTTCTAGTTCTGTTAAACTGAAGGTCAGCATACCAGTGGTATCGTTCAATAGTTGTTACGAGAAGTATCGCGTAACTAGCACAACGCTAAATGCATCCCAACATTTGTGTGCAGGAAGTGTGTTAGGGAAGGATGCTTGTTCCGGCGATTCAGGTGGACCACTGATGTCGGTACGAAAGCAAGATGGACGTTGGAAGATCGTGGGAATTATTTCGACTGGTAACAGTTGTGGGTTGGAAGGGTGGCCTGGTATTTACATTCGTGTATTGCACTATCGGGGATGGATTCTTCATCAGATCAAAGTTCTATAATTACGAAACATTTTGTAAACTTAAAGAAACCTCCAACACTATGTAGTGTACTGAGGGAAAACTTAAAAATGTATACAATTGTAATCATTTATCAGATGAATGTAAACGTATGTTAGGTTTTTTGTTAAACAATTTTCAATATTTGTTGTTATAGTTTTGTAAGTCTATCATTATAGTAATCTCCCAGTGTAATCCTTTCTATATGTAGTTATCACATAAATAATGTGGAAGCTTTTAAAATTCAACATCCTATTCACTCAATGACCTTCATGAAAGCGGTCAGCGAATATAGGGTGACTACGCCCTTCATGGAGAAGGTTAATAATCTATTTATGTCATAATCGGTAATGTGGAAATAAGACAGCCCATGTGATGAAGCTCAGACAATTTTTTGCGCTGGTCCTTGCTGCTCGAAGCTGGAAGGTTAGGCCTTGTCCTGTATATAATATCAAGACGTCTAGGCTTTGCTTTCTGCAGCCTTCTATTCCGGAATTGTTTCCCAGTAATATTAGGTGAAGTTAAATAAATCAGAAAGAAAACCTCTCAAATTTTTCATGCACTAATTAATTGAAGAAATTGATATAGGTTAAGTGTTTGGGGTTTTGGAGTTGATTCCATTTTCAATTAATTTAATTTTGTTGATGAAGCATCCCCAGAACCAAAACTGCTTTTCGTTTTTTACTTCTGTATTTGAATGCTGATTTTATAAATAAAATAATTTTTTTGTGATGTTACATTACAACTAGCCTAAAAGACTAACCAGCAATTTGTATCTAACTTAAATTAACTAAATGGTTCTGTTAAGAATTCAACCACCGGCGTCCGCTCAGTACTATTTTGCAATATTTTATTCATGTGTTACCATTTCACTTTTGCTTTGCTTCTTTCACTGACACTTTCACGTCTCTTTACACTAGCTCAAATGGTGTGATCCTCTTAAGCCTTCTCACTAGATCTGTACATGGTCATGAAACCTGGTCTCGTGCTTCTGGGCAAGGTTTTTCCTTCTGTCACAGACCTTTTCCCTAGATCCCTGTGCATATCACTGTTTGTAGCGTACTATGCTACATCTACGATACTCTTTAGTATCTACTTTGTTCTGGTAATTTTCAATTTGGTTGATGTTAGTTTTGCTGGCGTAGCCCCAAAGTCCATTATTGTTTCTTTGAAGCAGTAGCTTTATTACTATTTCCTTCAAGTTTTATTAATCTCTCGGAGATTGATCTTAGCATTTCTTCTTGCTGCTTAAACTTTCTTCCTGCTGTTGAAGTTTTGGCATTAGGCTTTGTAGTAGCTGGCTTGTCTAAACTTCTGGTTTCTGTTTTCTCATTTTCTTTAGTATTTGGGAGTGCTGGCAATGCTTTTGGGTTCCATCTACACAGTGTTTTATTTTCGGTCTTCATTTCTTTTGCGTTGCTTTGGTTTCTTCTGGTTGCTTCGTTTCTTATCTTTTGAAACCTTTTGGCTACTTCGCATCCTCTGTAGCCGGCTTCACCACAGTTGTCGCATTTTGGTTTGCCGTTTTCATTCATTTTACATTCTTCTGTGTGGTGTTTTCCAGTACATTTCACGCATCGTTATTTTCTGTTGCAGAATCTTTGGGTGTGCCCATAAGTTCGGCATTTCTTGCACTAAGAGACTAGTTTTAATTTTCTTAAGAGGTTCTATTTCAACCTTCATGAGTAGCATCCCTTTTATCCCGTATATTTTTTTAATGTCGTCGTCGTTTCTGAAGCTTAGCATAAATAGCGGAAGGGTTTCTTATCTTTTCTCTGCAGAATATTAAAGGCTTGTATTATTTTATATATTTGGCGATATAAATCTTCCATATGTTTTCTGGAGCGCATGACGGGTGCAGCATTCTCTCCACGACTTTTATATTTCTTTTTTGTTTATTTTCGTATGAGTTCCAAAAGTGATTTTTATCATTTAGTAAATCGTCTATATTCTTCTGCAGACTCTGTTTATTTTTACTTGCTCGTCATTCATCACAACTGCTTGAAATGTAAACTGTTATGTCTTTAGTTCGCGTTGTAATGCATCATCGTTTTTAATTTGGTTCAAAACAATTGGTAGCGGTTTCAGTATTTTTATTGCATTTCTTTTTGTGACTGTTTAGATTCTTGCTGTTGTTGTAATGACGATGTAGTCATTTTTTTGTTCTTTTTCTTTTCCTTTGTCACCCATTCCGTTTCTCTGATGAGTTCATCTTCATCCGTGTAATATTTTTTTTATTGGGGTATTTGTTCCAACTGTGCACTTGGGACCAATTTCTGTTCATTTCCCATATATTTATTGCTGCTTGCATTTCTGCTAGTTGATGCTGTAATAGGAAAACATTTTGTTGCAATTCAATTTTCATTATGTAAGGTAATTTCGTTGGGGTTTCTATGTTAATTTAAAATTCTTCTTGCTTGTCTGCCATTGCATCAGTGGCGTCGGTCGTTGATATCGTAATCTTCGTTACCTAACACCTAGTATGTAGGTTTTCGCTGCGTCAGCATCCCTGTAATAGGCCGGGTGATGACCCACTAACGCTCGCTTTTTCCTAGTGTTGCACTTTATCGGAGCACGTTGGAACACGTCCTTACTCTTCGAAATTCAAACAACTATTAATGTAGTAGAAAAAATGTTGTCTTGAAAATATTCTTAAATGCCAAGTATTAGAGAACATTTTCTCATCACGTTTGAGTGGAGTTAAAATGAAATATATTATTAAAAAATTGCTGGCACGAGTACAGTTACAGAGTTACAGTCTGCTCTAGTGCAGCAATAAGTACATAATTTTACCAGTTGAAACGTGAGTAAATTGGTTGTTAATGGTTCAAAATTATTTAGCAATTATAGTAGTTTATCTGACAAAAATACACAATGACTTGATGTAACTGTTTCAGATT
The DNA here is from genome assembly GCA_014611495.1 of Limonius californicus. Classification (NCBI taxonomy): domain Eukaryota; kingdom Metazoa; phylum Arthropoda; class Insecta; order Coleoptera; family Elateridae; genus Limonius; species Limonius californicus. The sequence continues at coordinate 13,932 of JABXWE010007187.1, forward strand.
TGTTGTGCTCTGTCTTTTTAATCTTTTTTGCAACTTAGGAAGTGCACTGAGATGACTCGTTTGATTATTTAAATGTCCTGGGATCCGATTTAGAGCTATGGAAAGTATACTCGAGTCTTCATGGACAGTTTTATTGTTGACGCATCAGGTACGGATCCTTTAAATTATTTTCGTATTCGATGGTTTGGTACAAGCCTCAAAGTTGTACGGTACATCATATGTTCAAATTGGATTTATTATCCATTTAGTGGTTGTTGTCGTGCGTCAGTTTAGATTTTCGCCCATTAAGCCAGATCACTGCCTTCAACTTGAGGTTCATTTGCGATTGTGTGGTTATTATATGGGGTTTTCTGTTGGTTTTTTGTCAAGCAATATTCCCTGGTATTTTTATTAATTGTTTACTGGTAGATCTATTCCGTTACTTGAAACTTAGAGATGGTCGTTGAATTGTAAAATTGAGTTAATTTTAGTTTTATTTTTATTCACAGCTGCCCTTTACATTAATACACTAAAATGTAAATAACTTCTAGCTTCTTGTTTCATTTTGATAAACATAATCGTTTCAGGAAGCTACCAGTCGAAACTTTATTTTCAGTCAAGAAGAATGTACAATTGAGTGTGAAAAGTAAATGAAATCTGACTCAGAAACGAAGACTTGGTTTTAAATTTGGAGATTCGGTGTACCTATTGAAATTGTTATTTCTATTCGGAACTATGGTAGATAACTTAAATTTTCGAAAAATATTGTGAAACCCTGTTTTTTTGGAAGACAGAAGACTGAGTCAGAAGCTGCCAAAAAAGCTTAACAATCTCGTTTTCAAGATATGCCCTAATTTATACATTTTTAAATCAAATATTCATTCCTCGTTCAGATTTTATTAATTTTTCATATTTAATTGTACATTTTTCTCGATTGGAAAATAAGGCTTGGACTGTTATCTTTGCGAAACAATTAAATTTAGACAATCGGGCAAGAGACCAAAACATAATTTAGGTTTTAGTGAATTGATGTAAGAAGCTTTGAAGCCCCTTATACCGCAACGGTGCGGAATTTGAAAAAGAAATACTACAGCATTTAGGGGTTACATAACATCAGCTATACATGGTTAAAGTTTTTCGCACATTTTTAGAACCAGCCTGTATATCCATAACAGTAGTATAATCAGCGAAGGTAGCAAGCTTGGTATTGTTTGTGGTTGGGATATCAGCAGTTAAAAGGTGGTACAGAGGGAGCTCCAAGACACTACCCTTGGGTAATCCCGACTTAATAGTATGAGCTGTGGATGAATTGGTGTTAAATTTGGTACAAAAATTTTGCTCAGTAAGGTAGGATTTTGGGACCGCGGTAGAGCTGGCAATCGGATTCGGATTTTCGGATATCCGGATTTTTTTTATGCGAAGATCCGGATTTTGTGTAAGCTAAAAATCCGGTATTCGGATTTATCCGGATTTCGGATTTTAGGTTTAGATCCGGATTTCGGATTTCTCACAGAGATTCGGATTTCTCACGAAGATCCGGATTTCGGATATCCTTTTAATTTATTTTTTATTTAAGTTTAAAATGAAGAACTTAGACATAGACAGCGATTTTACTGGAATACGCATATACCTACAATTTCTCTCCTATGTTTATCTGAATTAACTACATATTCATACAAATTCTACATGCCAGATTAATGCAGACTGTATTTATGTAGAATTACTTAAATGTTTAATTTAATAAATAAATAAACGCACGCAGATAAATTCAGAAAACTGATTTTTGCTTAAATCCGAATATCGGATATTTAAAAAAAATCCGGATAGCGGATTTTTCGGATATATCCGGATATCGGATTCTTCGGATAAATCCGGATAGCGGATTTTCCGTATAGTGAATTTATCGGATAACGGATTTGCAAGACGGATTTTATCCGGATAGTAAAAATCCGGCGGATAGTAAAAATCCGGCGGATTCCGGATTATTCGGATACCGGATAATTTAAAATACGAAATCCGGATTTTAAAATGTAACGGATTTGACAGCACTAGACCGCGGTGGTCGAGTGCGAGAACGCATTGGCCACTCGAGGTCACAGTAAATGCAGTTGCTCCGTTGGGGCGATCGAATCCCGACTGGGGCGACCGCATTTGCTTAGTTAAG
>JABXWE010007188.1:0-21245 GCA_014611495.1 Limonius californicus
CATTCCTAAAATAATTAATTCGCCACTAAATATGTAGAATGGGTTGCCTTCAACCAGGAGCGGAATTCGTTACAATACATTAGACAGTTGTTAGAAAGAAGAGGGGAATGTTTATACGAATTTGTAATCTAGCACATTTACATTTGGAAAGTACCCAGTTGCGTACTTTTGATTGTGATTAATTACATGAGCTTGTTAATATACTGCACGTTCTTATATTTCAAATAAATTGCACAGTTTGCTATCCCAAAGCGCATCTTTTGCCACAGGCTATAAGAAAAGTAATTTTTGTGTATGATAATGCATTGGCTGCAATTTACTATTCAGTAAGAAATTTATCGTACAAAAGTTTTTATAAACCAACTATCAGTACATAACTATCAGATCACTGCTGAGTTTTGATAGTTTAGTTAGCTCAATGAACGAGTGTTTATGTCTAATCCCAATACAATAGCAGAGCTTAAGTACTTGATTTCTAATAATATTGTAGAAATTCCATAAAATATGTTGCGGAATTCTGTAGAGCGTCTGGCGAAAGGAAACACTTTAGTATTTTATTAATGGAAAACAGCGGTCATATGCACCGTTAACAATTGTCTATGCATTCTTTAGTATGTATGTAATCTTATTGTTTGCATCAGTTAATGTTGGTGAAAATTCCAAAACAAAAATTTTGGATCAAAATACTCAAAATCAAAAATCCCGAATGATAAAAATCTCGAATGCCAAAAACTTGGAAAGACAAAATCGCGAAAACAAAAATCCCGAATGACAAAAATCTCGAATGGCTAAAATCTCGAACTGCAAAGAAGAACGCGGAAGCAAATATTCGTTTGCAATCACACAAATTCATGCTATTAATTGTTTCCATATTTCAATTGTTATATGAAGCATCAAATTTTAAATATTACTTTTTAAGATAAATTGCCCACAATTTAAACTTAAATGTTTAATTATTTACACTAAGATACAGAAAGGTAGTGCGTTTTCGTCTCTTATGCAAGAATGTGTAATTGGCAATACGAATTATTTAACAATTGCTGCAATAAGCTGTTCATGTTCACCTACACGAGCAAAATATTGCAAATCCTTACGATAAGGTTATGTAAGTAGGTAAATAAACACATTATTTCTTATTTTGCATAAAAAAGTATTGTAATGTTGTAAAATTCGAGATTTCGTTAATTCGAGATTTTTGTCATTCGATATTTTTGCCTACGAAATTTTGTTTTTACCGATTTTTGTCATTCGAGTTTTTGTCATTCGAAATTTTTATGCTCTAGAGTTCGTCTTTTGGGATTTTTAGTTTCGAAATTTTCACCTAACGATAGTGAATTAGAACAATATAAAGTAAATTTGAAATAACGCCAGTAGTATTTTCATTTTAAGAAGTAACTATAGTACATTAATTTAATAGTTACTAGCTAATTTCAAAAAGAAGAGATGTTGTAAAAAAATTATAAAGATGTAAGGATGTTATTATCAGCACCACTTTGGAAAATTTGCAAATTTAATGTACCAATTTTCGACTCCTAACTCGAAATTTTTAATATTTTCATACACGTTCATCTCAAACCTTAGAAAATTTTAGAATGATACATTTGCATTTCTTTTTTTTTGCGTTATAAAATTAGGAAGAAAATCTTGAAAAACTTTACGTGAAAACGTATAAATGCGTTACAATTTCCTACTTGCAATTTTAAGGTCATAGAACTGACATACCTACATCTGATTACTAAAGACGTGAATTATATGCACTAAACAACGTAAACTGTGCTGCATATATATGTGTGTGTTCTTTAAAATGATTGTAATATGCTAGATGAAATCCAAAATATGCTCTATAAATGTAAGTATATGCGATTAATAAAAAACTTTTGGTATATTTACAGAAACGCATTAAGCGTTACACTTTAAATATAAAATAGTGTTATTATTATTATGAAGCTTGCACAGGCCTTAGAGGCCCATCGCTTTTGGTGTGAGACAAGGCTAAGTTAGTTTGTGCAATGCACAACAGGGCCCGACTCTGCGGGTTACCGTGCTGGTGCGTAACCATGCTTAACCTGCTGTTGTATGTAAATGTTTTTGTTTGTGGTCTTCTTACCCCTCCAATGCGACAGTAATGCGAGTGCCATTAATTTGATTCCCAATGGCAAATGGAGACCGGGACCCAGTACCGACCACCCAGGGTAATAGAAAAATTTCCGACCCTGGGGAGATTCGAACTGGGAACCGTTTGGACTATTACATCCAGAGCTTGGCTCTCTACCACTGATCCATCCCCGCCCTATAAAATAGTGTACATTACAATATATTCAAACAAAATATGTATGTAATACTTTTTACAAAACGCACAAAAGAAAGAAGTCATTGTATAAACCACAAATTTATACTTTGCAAAGTGATATAAAAGATTAAACAAATTATTCTAAGTAAATTTACTATATCTTATTTATTATTACAGTATCAATATACAGGAGAATTTGTGCCGTTTGTGAGTTAAAAATCTGCTTGTATGACAAGAAGGATCTTCCTATATGCGTTGACGTTACTGGAGCTTACTTGATATTAGGGCGCTAATGTTGTCAAGCAATGCTATTTCCAGCGCCATTCCAAACAGAACAGATTTTTTGATGGTACTGTACCTTGCATTTTTGGATAAAACACTATTTAAGTTTTCGTGCACTTTCTTGGTACAGTTTCCCGGCACCTGCGTTCATTTATTCTCTACTTCTTCTACACACTTTCTAGATTCGATTAATGGCAAACCTTGCTCCTACAAAAAAAATATGTTTTCTGATAGAAACACTAAATAAGCTTTAACGAATTGCAGTTGTCTTTCGATTTCAAAATTTCTCAATAATATTTAGCATTCCGCAGTTGCTGCAGAATTGACATCTGAACAATAAATTACTATAGTTGAAGTTTGTTGCATAATATTCAATAATATTTTATTAAGTTTCCCATCTGGTTACCACTAGTGCAGGAGGTGAGGTAATACCTCGGTACATATCTTAAAATGCTGCCTTTCTTAGGGGAGCCTGTAAAAATATTTTCTTACCAATATTTATTAAACTGTTTAATAGAGGCTAAGATAGTGTGACAGATTCATCCAGATTTTAGAAGATAGAATGTATGACATGTAAGTTATATTAAATTAGATTGGACTTCAGTCGCTGCCTTGGCGACGGGCATATCCCCAGGGGTATTCTGCAGCAAGGATACTTTAGTTAGTTCAAGTTCCTACTGAAGATGGCAACTTAGTTACCGAAAGACGTATTTAGGTGTTGTAAATATCGTGGTGGTAAAGGGTTCTTCCAAAATTTAGTTAAAAAGGAATGATTCTCAATCCCACTATGTATAATAGACGACGTTAGCTGTTAACTTCTGGCATGGCTTCATATTTACTATTTACTAGTAGTATCACAAATTACTTCTGTAACTATAGGTTATGTTATTTTGCTTTTACAAACAGACAATATAGTAGGTTATGCTTGTTTTTGTACCTACGTTCTATGTACTAACCAATGCAAACTAACCAGTGCTCACAGTAACATGCGGCAATGATTCTAATTGGTGAAATAGTTACCGACTATTATTGCTTGCGATCATCAAATTGAAGGTCAAAATAGAAGTATCTAAATTATTTGCGCCGGCAAACGTTTTGTGCAAATAGCGAAAACATAAAAAAATGCAGGTTATGCAAAAATTCATTTAAATAGGGGCTATATACAAAATTAAGTTGCGAAATGTGCATAAATATGCTGTTAAGTGTTAAACATGCAGCAACCCCTAATATACGCATTTATATGCGCCACAGAAATTGGTTAGAGTATTGTATTTTCTTTGATTCACAGAAATAACGTAGTGTAACTGTACTGCATGCCTGTAAAAAGAACATGATTTGCATATATTTCTTGTCTCTAGTTGATTACCCTTGTATAAACCTGTGGAAATCCGATTATACACTTATTAATTTTCTTAAAGTAAATTTCTACAATGAACGTAACTTGCTTATGGGGTTTTTTATAACTTCCACTAGAGTATTTTTCATGAAGCTGAATTTTCAATGTGCCTGAACTTCGTGTGTTTAAAATCCATGTCGAATTTGGAATCGGCACGGTATAGCTTAGCAAAATTTAGCTAAACTTGATCCTTGAAAAATCTTTTAATAAACCATTATTGTTATAGTTGTGCCTTCAAATAATTGAATCTCAAATAAAGATATGCAACGTCGTGTTTGTTTTAAGTATCATTAACTGCGATTGATTAGAACTTTTATACGAACTGTTAGGATAACAATGTGTAATCGATATATTCTTGCCCATGTTCTGCTTCTGTAAGTATTTACAATGATATATACAACTGCAAGAGCATGCATCATAAAATTTCATTCTGATTTTGTTGTATGCGGCTTAATTTGTAACACAACATCCAATTATTATTCAATGTCTCTAGAGTTGCGGCAAGGAGAACACTTGTAACGAAATTTAACATTATCACATATCTTAAACAGGTTCTAGGTTTGTACCCACTAGAGGGTATTGAATAAGATAAAATACGCCATTAATGTTAAACACGTTTCGCAAGGTATAGCGATTTTGAACAGAATGGGATCGCACCGCAGCGCGACCAGTACAAATTGAACTGCGGTGATACCCTCCTCGTTTCCAATATCCAAATTATGTGCTGAATGTGAGGCAACTGCACAGAGTGTATTTTTTAACGAGAAAGGGGTAGCGAATTCCCAAAAATCAATATTAGCGTTACGAATTAAACTTCCCGTGAACATGTGAAATATCCCTAAATTTTTCTCATTTCTTCCAAATTGGTTTTAAAATAACCGTTCCCACATAACTGCAGAATTCTTTTTCGGCGTAGTTAAGTAAACCAGTAAGTCAAATATGTGTGTAGCCAATTTAGTTAGGGAAATCTAATATTCAAATGTTCGAAGCAATCTCTGATTCCTGCGAGAAATTAGTAGTACAAGTGGGCCTACCTTTACTAGGGTTGTTTCATTAATCTTGGTGCGAACTGAAAGACGGGGACGACCATTTGTGCTCAAAGTTTGCTCCATTTCTCCGTTCATTTGCACTCGGAGACGTTATCATTAGCCTGCTGTGAAGTGGTCTCGTGGGTCTTCGTCTTCTGTCCTCTGCAAAGATTAGAGCAACGGTTACATTTAACCGTTTATATGTTTTATATATACGAAACACACAGCTTATACACGAGATCCTGCGGAGCCTTAAATGTATGTACTAATTAAGGAAATGACAAAAACTTCGGTTCAGCTTCTAAGTTCGTCATGTCTTCTGTCTATTATATTCTAGTTACAACACAAAATACTTCCCCTATATCACGAACAAAAGGGTACAATTCGAGCAGGATATAACGTAACCTATACGGCGGGCCGCAGGTGTGTTACTAGATCTGCTGTCCAGTCATTGGATTAAGAGATGATAGATGGTGATAGGATTAATTAGAGCATAATTAATACCTGGATCTATGTGTTCGGCAAATTTTTAAGAAGAATTTTCCTTACCCTCGATTACACTGTTCTTATTACATAGGTGTATTAAATTTATTTATTTATTAAATTAATTTTTGTTTGTCTTCTTTGCAGTTTCGACGTACGAGGGAGAGCTTTCAACAAAGCTTTGCACTGGTCAGATCCCAATACATTTGGACCACGTGCTTATTTTGTAACAGTGGCTAAGCCTGCAGCGCTAACTTTGGATGGAGTGCAGCTCGACGATGAGGGCCTTTACCGTTGCAGGGTGGATTTCCGCACCACTCCCACCCGTAATTTCGCCATCAACCTGACAGTTATTGGTGAGTACCACTTGAACCTGTCAATTACTTGTAACATTCTAGCTGGAGCTCCTAAAGATATTAAAAGATCCGCTAAATGATATTTAAACATAGACATATAAATGTATATAAACGTCGAAATCACCAAGAAAAAAGGTTTCCTTTTCGATTGTAAAGCGTTATATATAATTCTAAATACAGCGTGTTTCAGTTGTCACCTTCACACCCCTGTATTTTCCTTATTTGTTTTCCGATCGATTTTAAATTTTGGTCAATTGTACTACCCTCTAAATCGGCTGTTTTTATAATGTTTAAATGATTTTACTGTAAACCAGTAGCCTACTAAGATCAAAAATAGATGCAAAAAATTGAATAATCATAGTAGGCCTAGATTTATGGAAAAAGGTTATTAAGAAGGAAGTTTGACCAAGTATTTCAAGGCCACCCTGGGTAACAATGTTTTAAATAGAATTCTCTGATTTACATAAGCAACGAAAATACAATTACAGGTTTAAACATACATATACATATATACACGGTGCGAATAAATAAAACGTTCTAAAACATCAAGTCTGAAATAATTTAAATTTTATTAGTTAATCATATAATTGTGTATGTGGTATATAGTAAAGGGATTTCCAGTTATATAAGGAACTAATAATGCAATACCAGCTCAGCTTGATATTTCGGTCATTTTAAATACTAGAAAAACTATTTCTGTAGAAACTGCAGTAGGCCCCTATGTATATATATTTTTTTCTTTATCAATTCCTCTTTTACCTTACGGTGTTGAGGTTGCCATTTATACATTCGGGATTAATTGAAGGTGATGGGTCCGCTTTGGACTTGCATCACGCTCCTCCCGCCCTTCTCAACTACATTTGTATGAATAACGTTGTGTGTGGCCTTGTTTTTTCTCCTGGTCAGCAGCGGTTAGGAGAAGCGCCGTTAATTGTAACCCAACGTCGAATGCATTACCGAGCTCGATAGCGACTTTAGGAATTACAGAAAAATGACTGCCTATCCCACGGTTTGAACCGAGGACTTCGCAATGCCAGCCTAGACGTCTTACCACTGGCTTACTCGGTATTCTCCTATGTATACGATCTATCCAAAATATTTGTAAGGTATTTCGCGACGTTAAATAATTTTTAGGAGCTGCTTATGGTAATTGTTTTGCCAAATCTGAAATTGTTGGTGTTGATCGTTTCTTGGAACGGTATCCTGTTCCTCTCAATTTACTTGAAGATTCCAGCTACAATATTTAAATATATATTGTAGATTTTATCTGTGAGTTCAAATTATAATAGGATTAATGTAAAATCGTAAATAAAACAAAGGAGCATCTTAGCTGACCTCAAATACCAGAAAAACAGGGGTACGCCGATATTGCCTTCCCAGATACCACTTTTCGCATTTACAAATTAGTTTGTGTCAACTGTTGCAGTCCTTAGGACGTTAATTTGTTTAATTTGAGTCAATTTTTAAAATTACTAAATAGCCCAATTCCCTGTGTACCACTATTATATATACTAATAATTTAATTTAACAAAAATTCTCCAATTCGCTGTGTACCACTATTATATGTACTAATAATTTAATTAAAAAAAATTATTTACATACCAACCTATTTTTTAAATATTTAACTTCATCGAAAAATCCAAAAATATTGGTAGTAGTGCCTATACATAGCACTGCCTTTTAATAATCTTTCTAATATTTCAAATAAGTGAAATGCTGAACTGATTTCTGTTAGCAGACTCTATGTATGGATGGTGATTGTAAATACAGTTTGGGGTTGTAAATAAAATAATTTTTTATTTCATTATAACGTCATTATGTTTTATCTAAATACGTGCATAATTATTTATTAACAGGTTTTGCTTAGACAACCCATATCATCACTTAAACTTTAGATATGGAACTGTAAGTGATATGTGCAATCCAATTTAAAAATTTTGCATTAAACGCCTTTGTCTGTTTAGTAAAGGTTATTCTGTCTGTAATATTTCTCAAATACTCCCATAATATTTTCTAAATAATGATCCTTCTGGTTTTATATGAGCAACCCTTAAAACTTTTTTTTAATTTCTCACTCATTCATCCTACCGCCCTCCCCCCCCCCCCCGGAACCGCTTTGGCATTACTGCAGGGGGTGCGGGCGTCCCTTACATACTAAACATTCATGCAACATGCACCCTAAACTTAACTAAGCAAATGCGGTCGCCCCAGTCGGGATTCGATCGCCCCAAAGGAGCGACTGCATTTGCTGTGACCTCGAGTGGCCAATGCATTCTCGCACTAGACCACCGAGGTCCCTAACCTTTAAAACTTAATGTATACAGGAAAATATAGAGTTTAAAAATGTTCTAGTAATATTTATTTATTTTTATTTTTCAAGATTATTAGGTTTACAAAATCGCTTGACTATATGTATTGTATTTTACATCGTTACAGTTTCACGGATGGTCCACATTAACAGATTTTAAAACATAGATAAAAACATATACTCCTATGAAAATGCAACACCCAGTAAACGTCAATATATTTAAGTAACCCATAGGTGATCAGGTGATACGGTGATAACATGGGTGCATACAGAGCATTCTATGATTAAAATTACACGATGATTGGAAAAGTCTACAGCCAGAGCCTCTCGTAAGTTGATACACTCCCCTACTCTAGGAGACATGCTTCGAATGAGATAATCGGTGTTTTCGTGTGTTATCGTGTCCCAAACAATCAGAATCTCAATCCTAGGTCGCTACACATCACACATCCAACTAGGGAACAGGTAATTGATCCAACTTCAAGAAGAAACCTTGTAATGACAGCTGCAGTATGCGGTCCGGCATTATCTTGCTAGAAAATAGGGATTTTTAGTTCATGGAAATATGCATTGTAACAGGTTCCAAGTCACTGCGAATATAGCGCTGGTAATTCATGTTTCTTTCAAGGAATACTAGAGGGAACCTACTTACTTATGCTATGGCATCCCAAACCACAAGTCCTAGGATAAGCGCGGCTTCCAGTTCCATATAGTATTGAAGAGTTCCACCTTCCTCCACGACTTCGGTATGCCCTCCTACGTCCATCGTGGGCCTAGAAACAAAATTGGTGATAAGACGTGGTTTTTCAAGTATCTCTAAGCACTGCAGCCATCACTGGCTTATTGTACACCCTTACTACGAAATTTGCCTATCCCGGTAGTTCCAACTCTAGTGGGGATCTTTAATACCGTGTCACACATCGCAACTACTACTTTACCTCTTATCCAACAGAAGGTTCCTCATCTAGAAAAATCTCATCAACCTCGGGTGGATTCGACCTCGCGACCCTTGGATCTAAAGGAGAGTGCGCTACCACTACACTACCGAGGCCGGCGGTCACCACTATAGGTTTGCTTCTTCATGCCATTGGTTGAATGGCACTAACAAAAAGAAAGTCTTCTCTTTAGAAATTCTTAAAACACACTAAATTTTGTTTTCAACCGTTATAAAATTTTAATCATGTAATACGCTATTTTCTTCGACTGCTTTATCTCACGAGACGTAACGATCTTCTCCCCAATGCCTGTGGTGCGCGTTTAGAGTGCCCAGACTTAGAGGACCTACGGCTTTACGTGGGCCCCGAATCACGGAAAATCCGATGTTCCGGTACTGGAAATTGAACCCAGGACTTCAGCGTAGAAGTCTAACGCACTAACTTCTAGCTCACTGCATGCCGCCTCACTAATCCCCTATGTGTTACCTAACTTATCACATAAAAATTATTACAACAGATTGCCGTTTCCTGGGTGTTGCATTTTGAATGTCATGCAGTATATACCTTTTATAAAGCTCTTATATTTTCCCAATACGATCCTAGCATTTTTAACTATGACTATGATAAATAAACAACCAGCATTATAGTATAAATATATATTTCGACCTGCAGATATAAATGATGTAGGTATACAAATTTGCGTACAGAGTATTTGAAATATGATTCTTGTGTTGTTTAAGTAACCAGAATTACAAATTCATATTTCAGCACTGAAATATATGTAACTCATATAAAAAAAAATTGAAACCTTCTGTAAAATCTTGTAAATATAAATATAGAAATAGATGCAACCGTTACAGCAACTTAATATTTAAATATAAAAATTATCATGACGTAGAAATAAAGTTCGGTGGTCTATACAAATAGGTTTTTGTTACTTTTATAAGACCATTATGTCTATAACATTCTCTAAATATGTGTACAATATTTTTGAAATATGTTTTATAGGTATACACAGGGACTAGTGTTACAACTGGATGTTTAACATGAGAAATGTATAATTATGGTATATTACGTAAACAAATTATCGAGGTGTGTTATTGATAGCATTATGAGGATATACTTTAGCTATTTTTCAAGTAGGATGTTGGTTTTACATTCGCTACTTATATTTCAGTACGATTGCTTTTCGTAGTAGGCTGTGTGTAATAGGACCGCGCCATTATTTAAAGAAGTAAATGGATCTAAACAACTGTTTTAAGGCCACCTATAAATGTTGATATTCGAGATCCTTGTTTTAGTTAGCTGTTTTAGACATATTGTGATCTATTCCCATATATAGAAGACCTACAGCTTAAGGTGGCTCTAATAGCAGAAGTGCAAACACCTCCACTCCTGAGAAGATATATTAGGTTATTAATGTACAGCGGTGAACTTGAGTGTTCCAGTAAATATAGTTTATGATGGAAAACCAAATTACTGTGGTGTAGAGCTAGGTAGAATGGAGAATCCTATTCTGTAGCTAACTCAATCTATTTTGAAACAGTGAAACATTGCCTTAAGCGATACTTTAATTTTTAATTTAACGAATTACACCAAAAAGCAATTAATTACGGAATCGTTTTTCGATTTACAATACAATCGTATCGTACTTACTTCGTTAGCTCATTATGTCCTTTCCTTAATTAGACTCGTCGTTGGTTTCAGATTACTAAGGAACATTTGTTGAGGAATTCAGATATCTTTTAAACATTAGCTACCTGTCTCGTTTCACATGATTTAAATTCTAGAATATTTAGTATTTCACTTGAAGTTTATTTCTTCAAGCCTGAAATTTTGTAATTTAAGCATGCAGTTACTTTAATCCAGCTTTCACTTATAACTGCCCTTATCTTGTTAGATTTGATTTAGTAAACGATCACTTACAGCGTGCGAACAGCTTCAATTTGCAGTTTGCGCGAATTTCCTATTTAAACCTAAATTACATTACATAACAAAAGAAATGCTACTCCATTTAATAAAAACCTGCAATCTTACGTGCGGCATTCAAATTTTTACACTTTTCTATTTGCATACTTATATTTCTCATTTCAGTCAAAGGCCGCTCTTGCGGATTCCGGGCAATATCAATAAAAGGACTATATAATGGCCCTTCGCGTTGTTAAATAATGAATTCATTTACTTAAATCCTTTTCGATTTAATTTTAAAAGCAGACTTATGTTGTACACATAAAACAAAGACTTACACGCAGGACGATTAAACAAAGCTTACTAAAAAGTAACATATTGCGGAATAATCCGGTATTAGCGTATTCGGAGAGGAAATAATTGGACCATTTTAACATATCGCTCCCTCTCGACCCATATCCTCGAAGTTGGATTAGACCCGGATTTAGTTGCTGCGGTGTAAACGCGAAATGTTTGTAATGTGTAACTAAGACGTTTCTAAAATGAAAGTCTACAGGGTGCTTCCGAAAGATGTTGCTGAAGTAAGATGGCAACAATTACATATCTCCTCACAAATCCTTTAACTGAATAAGGAGAAGTATTATTCTCACATGATTATTTTTAGTCTTTATTTTTATTAGGTTGCACCTTCGGAACTACTGTTAGTATATTAATATACCACTGCCCTTCGGGGTCAGAGATCGTCTGAGCCTTCAGGAGCAGTTTATTATGCACGACAAACTAATAAACTATTGAAATTATTAAACAGGTAGCTATTATTAACAAAACGCATTACCATTTCTAGTAGATGTAACAATGATGTCGGCTACATATAATTTAGGTTTCTGTACCACTACAGATCGTGTTGCTGAAGATAAAGAAACATTATCTTGAGATATTTTTATAGTAGTAAGTTTACTAGGTAATCTGTCTCCAAAAACAATGAATATAATTGCATAAATAGCATGAATAAGTGTGTTCCAATAAAATACACTCTCTAAGTGAAAATTGTAATATTAATACTATCTCCTGTTATGAAAAATTACAATCTACAAATACTTCGTGTTCATACATCAAATCTAGTAACGCTTTCCGTTTCTAACGTTATGTTTGCCGGCCTTTCAGTTGATATCACCTAGAAGTGTAAATGTTTTTAGTCTTAGAAAACGGATATCGGATGGTGTAGCGAAGTTTGAGTAGGTAATGAAATTAATTCAGCATTTTTCTACGAAAGTTAAAAATAGTACCAAAAATGTAAAGCAACGGCGCCCTTACATAAGCTTTGGATATACTCGCATTTTCTTCTAGTGGGAAAATACTGTTACAATATGTTTATGTTAAATTATTATCCAATTTTCACGATTGATAGTTAAACTTTCAATCCTAGTATTCGAATAATATGTCGAGAATTATTATTATTGGCTAAAATATATTAAACCACCTCTACACGCCGAGTTACATTAAATTTATAAACATTAATTACCTGGTGAATGAGTATGTTATTTTAAATATCAGTTATTACCGCAGTCATTTCGTTAGTTATTTGATAACTATATTCACATTATATTTACTAAAAGTTGCTTTTATTTTGAAAAAAAATTCAACATTGGCAAAATAATATGTACATTATATATATTATTTACCAAACCAGTATCACGGCGTAAATGATAAATATTTATGATTAGTTAACAGTTTCGTCTACTTACACAATAAATATCTCACATCATCTTATCTGTATGTTAATAAAATCTATATAAGTACAGAAACTGTTAACAATAATAATATAAATTACACAGCATTATTTGAAATAAAAATACAAAGAACCATCAACAGTAGCATTTAGGACAACAATGAGCTCATTGTTATGCCAAAAATAAGTTAGCCATTAAGTCACTACAGGATTGAATATTGTCTTAATCAATGTCTTAAAAATTTCTCCTACAGAGACACCAGAATCTGAAAATACTACTCACACGCAAAAACGCAAACACACAGATCTGTAGCACAAAATGTAATACTAATTAATCAGTTTGGCGAAATAACGTATGCTATTATGTAGAAACTAGTGTTATTTATATTTATGATGGTTAATATAACTAAATTTCAACTAAAAGGGGAATTAAAATATCTAAAAGAGTAATTACTTTAATTTCGTCTGGGAATTTCAAGTAATAATTTAGATGTATATAAAATGAGTGCTTAAATCCCCGACTTTGATCCTATAACTTCAAATTTGAAGGAAAAATGTTTTCAAAAAATTGGCATCTGGAAGTACTTTCTATAATATACAGTAACGACCTGGGTGTGCTTTTTGGCAGGCTATTGAATATTTTTCAAACGAAGTTTAAAATACAGCGTGAAGTTTAGCCTACGGGGTAGACTAGTACCTTATTATAACTTTAAGCGGCTGTATTAAGTACGAGGGTTGCCTTTTATATTTCGAGATTAAAGAACAAAAACAAATATTTATCATCGAAAATGGTTTTATTATTTTTCAAAATATTCTCCATGAAGACCAATACACTTTTTCATGCTTGTGAACCAATTTTCGAAACACTTTTTCCACTCCGATTGAGGTATCTCCAAAATCTCCATCTCTCCATTTTGAACGCATCAACCGCTTCTTCAGGTGTGGAGAAACGTTGACTTCGCAATATATTTTTGAAGTTCGGAATCAAAGAAGCAATTCGGTGCCAAATCAGGACTATACGGCGGATGACTCATCAAATCGACGTTTTGAGTGCTCAAAAAGTCACTTGTTCGAGCCGATGTGTGAGAAGTCCCATTGTCGTGGTGGAGAATGATCCGTCTTTGGCGGTTGGTTTTCCTTATTTCTCCGAAGACTTGTGGCAAACAAATGGTTGTGTACCATTCAGAATTGACCGTTCTACGTTGCACCGATGGTACGGTTGAGACTGTTCAGTTTTTCCGAAAAAATAGGCGACCCTTTGCTTCGAAGTACTTCGAGCACGAACTACTTTTGTTGCGTTGTTGGGTTTGGCTCGCCTTGGAAGACCCATTCAGTCGACTTCTGTTTACTTTCTGGCTCATACGCGTAGATCCACGATTCGTCACCTGTCACTATGTCATATACATGTTTTAAAGCACCCCGATCGAATTTTTTTAGCATTTCTTGTACCAATTGACACTAGCTTGTTTGAGCGATTGGTTGTCAAATTATGTGGGATCCAACGGCCAAATTTTCATGCAATATTGAATGTATGCTGGTCCCACTAATATCCAAGGATACCTCAATCTCACGATAAGTCACAGACGATCTTGCAGTATCAGTTCACGCATCGCATCAATGTTTCTCGGAACAACAACCGATTTTGGACGACCTTCACGAAATTCGTCATTGAGCGAACTACGGCCACGATTGAATTCGGTAAACCATCCATAAACACTAGTCCTTGATGGTGCTTCATCGCCAAAAATCGAATTAAGTTCATCGATGCACTGTTGTAAAAAATAATCGCACGAAAATGTTCCCGATTTAAATCCATTTTCTTGGCCGATGTGAATTTTTCAAATTACTGTAAACAACACAAACAGCGCTCGTACGGGTAAAACGTTCTGAGTACGTATACCGTCAAAAATGTTAAACTTTACTATAGAGAAGTCAGTTGCCAGATGGCAGCACCAGGGTTGCCCAATCCCGAAATATAAAGGGCAACCTTCGTATTGTATATAACTGTAGGATTAACTAAAATCATTTGAAATTATAGTGCCGTATTAACATTAATTTGTTTATGAATTTTTGCAATTTAGTTTACTAGTACGTAGTCCTTAAGTATATAACTGTTCTAAGTATATATTTTGCCATTTTTGCCAATTACTTCAGTTAACCAAAGTTTAATTTAATTAAAACAGCTCTGCCGAATGGAAGTATTTCAAACAATTAAATGTAATTGCATTTACTTTTGTTTGTTCAAGGGTCCTAGTAGTTTAGCTTTCAATTAGAGTACTGCAATTAAAGATTTTTTAATTGTCAAACATACAACTGTGCAACATGTCAGTAAATTCTATATCCCTTGAATAACAAATATCATTTCTGTAAATACTTTTCTCAATATTCAATTAAAACTAGTTGATTAACTAAGGGCCAAACTCAAAGTATCAGATAATTACTTAAGTGTGTCGATAGGGTGTGTCTTAATTCCTAAATATTTGTGCAGAATTTTGGAATATTCTACTGTTAAATTAAAATATTCAGCTTGATTCGAGGAATTGCACACAATTCAAACATTTGATTATTTTAAAGTAATTATATACAAGGTGCCTGTTAACAAAATTTAGTGCTTAAATTTACTTCAATACGAGGAAGATGATTTATAAATTCAAAATAGTGTAATTAAATTTAAAAAAATTATTTAATTATAATCAAATTTAGGGAGTTTATATACTTGAAGTTATTATATGTGATTATATCTTCGGTTATGTAGAGAGTAGAGTAGAGTATTTAAACTTCTAATAAGGACTTGAATACTGTCAACAAATTTCATCTGTTCTTGGCAAGCAAACGCGTGGCATTTTAGTACATTTAAAATACAATTTAACTTAGTACAGGAAAAAAGTTTATTACGAATATTTCTGTGGAATTCAAGTAATTTAAGTAATTAAATTTAACAAGTACGCCCTATTGTGGTTGTATTAATTTTGCTGCGTACTGTACAAGTATGGTATGTATCTCGGGAAACATTGCTTCACATTTAAATTGAGCACGTAAGGGAATTATGTGTCTATTTAGAAACTAGAAATAATGTGCCTATTTAATGAAGGACCCAAAAGTTATCTAACTCTATAATGTACCGATAAAGGTACCCATAAGCATACTAACCCGAATCCTACTATAATTTGTGATTCAAGCGTTTAGTTTTATCTAGTAAAAAACAAGTATCAAACACGGCAGGACACAAAAAGTAGAATTGAAATGCAGCTTCCATCGTAGGAAATCTGGAAATAACGGTTGGATAACGCCGTTCCGTAAAAATCAAGTGTTTATAATTGTCTTAATTTTCTATAAAATTCGTTCGGAAATGAAAATCGGCTTCCTAAAAACAATTACCAAAGTTCGTGCACGCCCAGCAGAAACTGTCCTGTTAATTTAATTTGCAATTATCGCAGTCCTGCAGTAAGGAGTGCAGAGTAAAAGGTTGGATTACTCCACGCTATTACAACTTTGAAAGTTAATACTGCAGACACAGAAGTGACCAGAATAATTATGCAAACTAACTTGTAACGGTGCATTCAAGCCTTCAGGAATCAAACATTCGAAAATGCACCACTGGTTTTTAAAGTTTCTTTAGATGTCTGTTTAAATATTCATAGGTTGTTATAGGAGTCGTTTTGTATGAATAGGTGAGCAATTGCACTGCACAGAATAACTTCACCTCACTAATATGAAGCATTTTCTTGGTGCAATTTTAAGAATCGCTACCGATGGGTGGCCACTTCATTTCCTCGTTAAGCGCTTTACTGTACAATTTCCGTCTCCATTGGCATCATTTGGGATGCTGCAGAACGCTTTGATGTTACCTGAGTTTGTAAACAGAGTGTTTTTAATTTAATTACAGTGTATTTTCATATAGTGCAGATCGCTTCAGCTCGTTTCACCTTTGATTTGCTAGCGATCCAGATTAATTTACAAAAAAGTACTATTCGTTAAAGGAAGTCGAAGAAGGAAGAGATTAGCACTTCGTTTCCACTGGCGTTTCTTACTCAACGTAAGTGATTAGATCAACTTTCCTGTGACCCGAGAATTAAATATTGAGCACATTTCCAAGTCTCTATAAATGTTTCAGGTAGGTTAGGCCAGGTCACTGGTAGATTAAGTCCTTCTGAATTTGTAATAGGTTAAGCTGTAAGCTTTAGACAGATTAGCAAATAGGCCTTGGTCCAATTAGTTACTATCACGTATAAGCTGTTATTAATTAGGTGACATAAATAATTGGATTCTCATTGTAAATATCAAAATCGGCATTAGCTTAAAAATAACTGATATAACCTTCCATTAAAATATTAAAGTCTGTGACGAATCAACCACGAATTAGCTACGAGTAGAAGCATAGGGGTTCGGTTTTCAGCTTCCGTAAGTCACTGCGACTCTTTAAACGAAATTAAAGCAAGCAATTGTTTATGCAAGTTTAAATAATTATTCTGACTTTAGCATTAAACATATAATCTATTCACGATTGATTGGCCATCCAACAGGCTGTGGAAATCTGGAGGAATGTGTGGTATCATTGAAATTTGTCAATTAATTAAGTTGGGTTATGCTAGTTTTTCTTGAAGGAGGTTATGTTTTTTGAAAGCAGGCAATGTTGCCAGTGGAGCTTGTTTGTTCATTTAACGTCCGCCTATTGCTGCTCAATATTTGTTTATAATACTTAGATATAATAATGATTTCTTATAAATAAAATAATAACTATAATTTAAATGTTGTCGTAACACATACCAAATACATATTGCTCTTCTTTTTACACGAGAATCCTGAACTCAAATCGTCTGTATACAGAGCATATTCCACGTCATTCTTTGTTGTCCTATATTTAGGTCTTGCAGCAAATTAAGAAGAATTAACGTTCATGCCGCTCATGTTTCAAATTGATATTATGGTAGTCCAGTGGTTAACTGTTTGTCTCTGGTGCTAAGAGACCCAAGTTCGTATTCCACTGAGGTCAGTGTTTTTCTCGGGCGAGATAAAAACTGTAATATACTCATTCACAATTTAGATGCCTAAAGAATATCCCCTACCCTATAGCACCTTCATGCTATCACTAGAAGTATCTGAATCATCAGCACCCTCCGATTCTGAATCAGATTCCCCAATTGAAATAATGAAAGGAGGAATATTTTCAAACGATAGATTTCCCATATGTTTTGTCCAGTCTTCCGAAATAAGTTTTTCACAATGCTCACAGAAATTTTGCCACATCTCGGGGTTACATTTTGAAAGAGCCTCACGCCATAAATTTGCAACCTTGTCTTTCGATTTTGGCTGCGAATTTATGTGCTTATTGTAATAGGTCTTACAAAACCCCCACGCCATTTCAATTGGGTTGTATTGACAATGGTATGGAGGCAATCGAAGAACCTCATAGTTGCGCTTCGTCAGTTCCGTATCTTTTATTTCCGTCTGCTGTCAAAGGTTTAATTAACTTCCAAAGTTTTGTCTTAGTAATTTTGCCCTGAATTTCGACATTGTGGTGGTTAACCAACGATTCCTGCAATACACCTTTTTTGCAAGAAAATGTGATCGGCTTGTCAAACTGCACTGAATGATATGGTGCGTTCTCCATAACCACGACAAATTTTCCTTGCAACTTGTCCAAAGCAGGAATCAGCTGATTAACCAACCAATTTTGAAAACTTTCCTCATTCATAGTTTTATGATAGTCCCTGTCGTTGTTCTTTGAGTCTAGTAACATGTCGCACCCTTCCAAAAAGCCTAAATTACATCCCGCATTCAAAATCGTGAACCTCTTCCCCTCACTTTTAATTTTGGCTGGGTTACTTTTAAGATCGGTTTCGTGTACTCATTGACGACTCGCGGATCAATTTTGGTAGATCCACGTTTCGTCTAGGTACACGAATGTCACATTTTCACTAGAATTTTGATATTGGACAAATTGCCTCAAAAATTTAATTTTGGATGCAACGACGTGTTTTTGTTCACATAAAATTTTGCGGCCATTCACCATTTTGTGTTTAGAACCCATTGATTTAATAATTTTGAATAAAGTAGTCCTGCCTCCCTTGTATTCCAAATTTTCGCGGGAGTCAGCCAAGAGTTTGTCGAGAGTAAAATGTTCATTCTTCAGATGATATTGCCAAATTTGTCGTTGCAAATCTTTTCTAAACATGTAATTTAAGAAAACGTCCGTCTTAGCGCCTATACTACAAATGGAAGTTTTCAAAACGTCCTGTCCTTGTGATAAAATGTCCCTTGTAGAACGCTCAGACACCTAAAATTATAAGTAATTTGCAATTGCATATTTAAGAAGTAATACATGCTTACCCCAAATATATCAATTAATCGATTTATAATCGTAAATCGTGTGAAGTCTAGCCTATCTCTTTTATAATGATTGAAAGCTTTTACAATTTACAGTTTAGTAACTTTGTTAATAACTTTCACCATCTTGACAATTAAGTAGGTATAATATGTTATGTGTTTTATTAATTCTAAACTTACTACATTATTATAGAAAAGTAGGGGACTTTAGAGCTGGCAACAGGGCAATTTCATTTTGACATTGCTAGAAATCAATCAAATAATATTTCACAAATGCAACTTAAAAAAACAGCCTGCTGGATGGCAAATCAATCGTGAATAGTGTATATACATGTGTGAGAACACATTTATAAGTTAGCGCTAATTTCCAGTTTACGTAAATACGCATAATAACTGACAAATTCAACAAATATACGGAAAAACTTGTACAAGAATAACTGTGGCATTTCAAATTATATAATCTACCATTTCATCTACAGTTGCAACCATTACTACCAGTACAATTGCACTTTTGATATCCTTGCATACTTCCAGAGACTATAGCAGCTAATTTCCTTAGCGATCTCTTCGTTTTTTGCTATTACTATGTTTCCCGTCTACTAATTTTAATCCTTGCCACTTTGTACAGGGTGGGCAAATTTCGATGTTTGTATAGGGGAACTCGGTAACTATAGGAGATACAAAAAAATGGAAGTCACATTTTCGATCTCTTTTTTTGAGACAAATTCACTGGCGGAAACAAAAATTTGCTATCGTCTTTTGTTTTCGAGTTATAAACAAAAGTTCGATTTTTCGACTTTTAGACACATGTGAATATCGTGGTTGTTTGTAAAGTTAGGAGAAAATAACTTTTACATTCTCAAGGCACTTTTTTCTGTATAATCCAGTGGCGTCGAGAAAATTTGAAAAAAAAGGTTTAATGTCGAGTTATGGCCTAAAGTTGTATTTTTTCAAATGGGAATCATAGTTGGCTATGGTTTAGTTAAAACGGATTTTTTTTTCTCTTTCTAACTATGTATCATATGTCGGGTAACTTTTGATGTGTAAGTCTTTAATAGCGAACATAATATTTTACTAGATTACTTTTTGCGTTTTTTTATATTTTACCGAATAGGCGGGTGTCATCTATGATGGTAAACGGAAAAAAATCCAGGAAAAAAATCCATGAAAAAAAATTCAAAGGAAAAAAATCCAAGGAAATAAAATCCAAACTATAATTATAGTAATTTTTCACATGGTTTGTAACATTACGGCCGGTTGCACAAACGCGTTATGAAGTTTGCCTTGTAGTAACCTACCTTAAAAATAAAATTTTAGGGCAAAAATATTTTGTTACTTAGGTAGATCTGTATTTTGGTTATAATGCCCTTGGCTGTAAATTTTGACAATTTAACTATTTATTAATACTAAATCTTTTAAATTAAAAAATCCCTTGTTAAAATTGACAGAGCGTTCACGCAGCACAGCATTTTATTGATAAAATAAATATATGTGTATTGGTTAAGAAAACTGGCAAACAAAACACATTATTAACAAAACAATTATTTAAATAGAAAAAATAAAAGTAGACAGCAATACTGAAAGACAAGGAAGTTGTAAGTTAGGTTAGGTTTGGCTGTTCAGGGACATCGGTGGTCTAGTGCGAGAACGCATTGGTCACTCGAGGTCACAGCAAATGCGGTCGCTCCGTTGGGACGATCGAATCCCAACTGGGGCTACCGCATTTGGTTAGTCAAGTTTAAGGTGCATGTTGCCTGAATGTTTAGTGTGTAAGGGACGCCCACAATCCCCTGAAGTAATGCGAAAGCGGTTCGGGGGGGGGGAGGGGGCAGTAGTATGAGTGAGTGAGAAAATACAAGGTTTGGCTGTTCAAAATTATAATCACTTCATTTTATAGTTTGGATTTTTTTTCCTGGATTTTTTTTCTATGGATTTTTTTCCTTGGATTTTTTCCTGGAGTTTTTTCAGGGATTTTTTCCGTTTACCATCATAGATGACACCCGCCTACTTGGTAAAATATAAGAAAACGCATAAAGTAATCTAGTAAAATATTATGTTCGCTATTAAAGCCTTACACATCAAAAGTTACCCGACATATGATACATAGTTAGAAAGAGAAAAAAAAATCCGTTTTAACTAAACCATAGCCAACTATGATTCCCATTTGAAAAAATACAACTTTAGGCCATAACTCGATATTGCA
>JABXWE010007189.1:0-11662 GCA_014611495.1 Limonius californicus
GACCACTTCGCCCAACTTTCGTATAGACCCACAACGCCCAAAATAGGACCACAACGCCGAAAATCCGTTCGTTGTAGAACTCGGTTAATGCACACATAAAATGTTTAAATAATATAGTAGCAAAGTTGTGTCACCACAACGCCAAAAGTATATTCGTGCGAACTCTAAAAGTCTTGATTTATTTGTAAAAGAAAGAATAATATTTTATATGGCCACAATGAAATGATTCAAAGCGGAACCGGAAACAAAATTTAGAAATGTTTTTCTGCGCAATTATTCCTTAAGAATGTTTTGAAATGTTTAGATCGCAAACCAATAATCGATTACGTTTTCCCGAAATTTTCAACCTCAATGTGGAGTACTAGGCAATTTTTCAAAGTTAACAACTTTTAAGCCATTTTTTACAGAATACGTGCATGTATCAGTAAAAGATTCAGGTTATATCGTAGCTCAAAGTCGTCCAAATCTTACGATGAAAAAATAATTTCAAAACTTTAAAATACCAAAACGTGACGCTTTTTAAATTTTCTAAAATTTATTTGTTCGAAATCTGCACGCACGATTTTTTAAAATATTCTTTTCTATCGATAGTGGCGCGAATGGTAAGTGACTCTGACCATTTTTTTTAGGGAATGGCGGCAGTTAAGGCGTCCTTTTAGTAGGTGGGTGGAACGCTATAAATTGACCAATTTGAAATACCTATAACTTCTTTGTAACTGCATTTGGAAAAATATCAATTTTACAACAACACCATTAGACCCTTCTTCGCCGCGCTAAAAGAGCAAAAATGTCAAATTTGAAATTAGAAAGGAGTTAGGAAGGCTTTTATAAAAAAAGGAAAATATTAAATAGGAACGTAAATGTAACTTTTAAAATATTGTTCTTATTATTATTGTTCCTATTTATTATTTTCCTTTTTTTATAAAAGCCTTCCTAACTCCTTATATACTATATAGTAACAGCATTTAAATACACAGTGAAAAGTTGGGCGAAGTGGTCGTGTTGGGCGATGTGGTACATATCAAAAATTGGGCGAACTGGACATCCGGTTGGGCAATATGGTACAAAAAGACGGGTGGGCGAAGTGGTCGGTGGGCGAAGTGGTATGAACTCATCTAAAATACTAAAGAGAATAATACTAGCACGAATAGAAAAAAAGATCGAGGAAAACACAGCTGAAGATCAGTTCGTATTCCAATGGAACAAAGACACACGAGCAGCAATTTTAAGTCTACGAAACATTATAGAGAAAAGCTTCCGAACAGACAAAAAAGTGTATATTGCCTTTGTCGACCTACTAAAGGCCTTCAACAACGTAAACTGGAATACATTAACGAAAATATTAAAGACCATGAAAATAGACTACAGCGACCGGAAAATAATAAAACCAACAACGCTTATAAAAATAAAAAATAGTACAAAGAAGACAAAATTAAAAAGGGTGTCAGGCAAGGCTGCAATCTATCGCCGTCACTATTTAATGTATACAGGGTATTAATGAATTGCAGGGACAAGAAGGCTAGGGCTAGGGCTTAAAGTATACATGAAAACAAACATTTTTTGTAATAAATGTATGGTCAAAAGCGTTTCCTTTCAAGGATAGAGCTCTCAAAGATTGTTTAAGAAGCGCCTAAATGTAGGCAACTCAATTTACTACCTACTATTTGCTTCCATAGCGACTGAAATTAATACAGAATAAATAAACAGGGCTTTATTTATCTATTACTATTTGTTTCCATAACGACGGAAATTAATACAGGATAAATATAGAGGGCTTTATTTATCCTGTATGAATTTCCGTCGTAATGGAAACAAATAGTAGGTAGTAAATTCAGTTGCCTACATTTAGGCGCTTCTTAAAAAATCTTTGAGAAACTCTATCCCTGAAAGGAAACACTTTTGACCATCCATTTATTAAGAAAAAATGTTTGTTTTCATGTATACTTAAGCTCTAGAAGTTTGTCACTGCAATTCATTAACACCCTGTATATAGAACAAGCAGTAAAAAAAACGTAGAGTACTGGAGTACAGGAATTAAAGTGAATGGAGTGCGAATACAGATGTTACGTTTTGTGGATGATATACCAATCATTACACAAGATGAAATGAATTTAAAAAGAGCCTTGTAAACCCTAGATGACATTTTAAAAAGTAACTATAACCTAGAAATCAATAGAAAAAAGACAGAAGTCGTGGTCTGCTCCAACGTTTTTAGTAATGTTCTTACTTCTTCCGCTCTTTGAAGCACTTCCTCATTCGTTACACGGTCGGTCCATTTAATTTTCAGCATACTTCTCCAACACCATGTTTCAAATGCATTTATAATTTTTTCTTCATTTTTCCCCATGGTCCACGTTTCTGATCCATACAGGGCAGTACTCCAGTTGCAATTTTTTATTACAGCCTTTTTTATTTGCAGTTTAAGACTGTTTGAACACAATAGTTGTTTTTTATCATTAAACATGCTCGTGACTTCTCTTAGTCGTTGTTTAGCATCTTCTTTACTTCTGACTCTTCTGTGAATATGCTGCCTAGGTATTTGAATTTCTGTACTTGTCTTAGAGCGTCGTCTTCTATTCTAATATTTATATTTTCAGAATCCTTAAAAAACAGATGACATTCGTGGATAGGACATACATATAATTAGACACAACGAGTTTGTGACAAATATCATGGAAGGAGTAACACCCGGAAAAAAGACCTGGGGAAGGCCTAGACTGCAATATTTAAATCAAGCCATTAAAAACGCAGGAACTGCAAGCTATGCCACAGTGACAAGAATGGCTTGCAGCAACATTAGATGGAAAGTTGCCAACCAATCTGCGAATTGAAGGATTGAAGAAGAAGAAGACATTAGTAAAATGTTTACTGGCAAATATAAAAAAAATTAATGTTGCGTTACGAAGAAAACTTAATTTTTAGCTTTTTTAAATAAAACACCTTGTATAATTTTATATTTTTATACTCTTAATAGATACATCTCCGCATAACAGTTTATTACGTGGAATGGTTTTTGATCCGCTCTACTCAAAACTGTTAAATATGTCATACATTTAATTTAACGCGACAATTTTGGTAAAAAGTTACTTTAAAATCACATTATAACGGAGCTGCGATCCCACTAATATGACTTCAAAATATTTGTCATTTCACGAAACTTAATCATATATAATTTATGAACTTAATCGCTTGCCGTTTCACGGTACTTTAGACACGGCAGTGTTTTTAACAGAAAAGTGAGGTTGAGGAACCAATTTTCCCGGTTATATGGATTTAAATAGATAAGGTAAAGCATTTTTACCAGTTTAATCTCCGTAAGATTTAATACATGTTTATTGTGCGACAGCATTTAACGAATATGTTACGTAAAAAACTAAAGTTGGACCCAGTAGAAATTGCTCGTAATTCATGCATTAATCATGAAACTGCAGTCGTAGACGCAACAAAAGGCGATGAAAATATTGCTAGGCAATCAGGAACCACGCCCGAAAGTGCACTTGCGGATCAGTTCTTAAAATTAGAATTGGATCTAAACGAATCACTAAAAAAATTGAACTTTAACCATCCGGTTGCCTACATCTACCACCCCCTCGATTATGCATATAAGCCACACTCGGTATTCATACAGAAGTACCTTAAAACCCCCATAAAAGTTCTCTTCTTGGGTATGAATCCAGGCCCTTGGGGCATGTGCCAAACTGGTATTCCATTTGGGGAAGTGAAAATCGTTAAAGAGTGGTTCGAAATAAACGAAGAAGTTTCTAAACCCGAAAAAGAGTGCAAAGAAAGGGAAGTGCTTGGTTTGGAGTGCCATCGCTCAGAAGTTAGTGGACAGCGCATTTGGGGATTGTTTAGGAATATTTGCGGCACTCCAGAAAACTTCTTCAAATCTGCTTTCATGTACAATTATTGCCCTATTGCTATGTTGAAAAATAATGGTACTAACATCACTCCAACTGAAGTTAAGGTATTTTATCTACTGTTTTTCCATTTTTAATCTAAAATGCTTCAATTTATGGTGTTTAAAGTAGATGAAACATGTTTCAAAAGTAAAAATAGCTGTGTTTTTTTTGTTAAAAACCTCTTAAAGGAGTTAAAAGGATATTAACTCTTTCAGTTTATAAGAAGCTGTTGTCTATATCTAAATCAATAAAAACAATTGACAGAAAAAGCATCAATTTATGAAGTAAATACCATTTGAAGTCTCCTAATAATCAATACTTTTAACATGTTTAATGGTCGGCTTTTCTATGTGTTTTAAATAATAGTTTGTATGACTATTTAATTTCAGGGTAAGGTTATGTCAGCCCCTTGTTTGACAGATAATTCATTAACAAATTTGTGTACTCAATATATGTATTAACTTTGATTAGGTGTCCTGTGACATGGATAGATACTAATATGAGCAACACAGTATTTAGTACAGCTAAGTCCTGTTCCCACTACTTTTTTAGTGTTGTTTGATGGTTATGTCTTCCACTTCGGATCTTGTTACGAGTCTAACCTAAGCCATCTACTCACTTTGAATGTACATATTTCCTTTTTTCTGCAAGTTGCCTGGAAAACCGCGTCCTAGATCTCGCTCTTTCAAATCAACAATCAATCAACCCTTCTAGCTAAATATGGTTGTCTTCGCATACCGAGAATTTCTGACAACTAAATACAGATAATTTAGATACCTTATTACTATTACAATTTTCAGTGGTGTACATTAGAGAAATCTGATTTAGCGTCCTGTCATCTGTCAAGCAAAAGGTTAAGTGGGCAACTATAATATTTATGTACATGATTTTCACTAAAACATGTTTAAGAAATGAGCAGAAACTCTTACATTCACTAACTTTAGATTAATTGAATATATCTGTACGAATTTTAAAGTTTTGCAAAGTAATTGTGAAAATCATGTATATAAATATTATAGTTGCCCACTTAACGTTTTGCTTGACAGATGACAGGACACTAAATTTGCGTGATGTACGCCACTGAAAATTGTCATAGTAACAAGGTATCTAAATAAAACAATATCTTTTGGCTATTCAATTTTCATTGGACAAAATAGAATAAACTTTCTCTATACTTTATCTAAATTAAATAAATGTTTATATCATTTTTGTTGAATACACAATATACAATTTTGCATAAAATATTTTCATTTAACAAAATAGATTACATTTTTCATGTATTTTTATTAATTACACAAAATGGAATAGGTAAATTATGTACGAGTATGTATCTTTATCAGTACACAAAAACAAAAAACATACAGGGTGAGCCGATTTTTCATATTTATAGACATTTAGTAAAAAATCGCTCGGACTCGTCAATTTTTGTTTTGAGGAGGAAACTTGTGTTTATTTTCAACCTTGTCACTTCAACATCCTAGGTGTGGTGAGCTTCTCCCTTAAAATTTTAAATGGGAAAGGGGGTCGAGAAATACACCAATGTAAAGTGCATTAAATTCTCGTTTTAACGCTTCTTAGTTTTTCAAATTCGGATCAGTAGTTTTCGAGAAAATGCCTTTTAAAGATAGTAACCCGCCAAAAACCAATAATTCGTGATTTTTCACTTTTACCATAATTTACGCCAGTAATGTTTTATTGATTAAGAAATTTGCCTTAACTTTCACTGTATTAAATGTTGGAAATGTTGACCTCCAGCATCCATACGTAGTGGTACAGGTTTTGTTGAAAACGGTTTCGGGCGTTTTGAAGCATTTCTAGGGTAATTTACCAACATTCGTTGTTGACGCAAATCATTTAGGAATTTTTGTTGAGTACTATAAATTTTACTTTTTATGTGGCCCCACAGAAAGAAGTCTAAAGGGTAATGAACAAAATCCTAATAAGCATATTAATCGAAAGTACGTTCTTGAGCTAGTAACCAAATTTCGGGAGATGAGAATGGTGGCAAATTGGAAGCGAATCGTGGCAGCCAAAATAGAATAGTGGGAAATGAAGCTATGGAAGTTGCACTTTTGGGTCAGGTCCATCTCGATCCTACTTTAGGTTTCCCTAAGTTGACAACAATTGCTAGCATATCCCGTTCTAGCATTCGAAGAATTTTAAAAGCCCATAAATTCCATCCGTATAAAATCCACCTTATCCAAAAATTAAACAAAGATTACTTTGATAGACGTTTGGATTTTTGCGAGGGTATGAGTGAACGGATAATTAATAACCCAAATTTGCTTTTTAACATTTGTTTTTCGTAAGAGTTTTTGTTTTTTGTGAACGGAATTGTTAATCTCCATAATTGTCGCTAATGGGCGGATGAAAACCCACACATATTCCACGAAGTTAAGACTTAAAATCCTCAAAGATTAAACGTGTGTGCTGGAATTTATGGCGATCGCATTGTTGGCCCTTTTTTCTACCAGGAAATCTAACAAGAAAAACATATTTGGATTTAATACGAGATCATGTTGATCGGTTTTCGGTGAAAATCTCGAATCAAAAATGTCGAAAGACAAAATCTCGAAACAAAAAACTCGAAAACAAAAATTTCGAAGAGCTTCTTCTTCTTCTTCTAATCCTTCATGCCCTTTCGAGCGTCGGATGTTGGTCTCTAGTCCCTTATCCATTGCCTCCACCTCTTCCTGTCCCTCGCTATTGTTTTATAATCTCCTCCAGTGTCGTACCTTTTTCTGCTGCTATTTCTTTAATTTGGTCCAGCCATTTCTTCCTAGGTCTGCCTCTTCGTTTCTTAGGTGGCTCTCCTGCTTCCATTAGTCTCCTTGCAATTCTGTCTGGTTTCATTCTTGTCATGTGTGCGAACCAGTTCAGCTGCCTCTTTTTTATTTTTCTCTGTATTGGTTCCTGTTTGATAATTTCTCTAATGTCCTCGTTTCTCACTCTGTCCCACTTCGTCTTTCCTGCCATTCTCCTAAGGTGTTTCATCTCCATGGCATTTATTTTAATCTCGTCCTTTTTTCTAAGCGTCCATGATTCACTGGCATAGGTAATTGTTGGAATTGTTATCATATTATATATTTTCTTTTTTACCCCTAAATCTATATCTTTGTGGCCTAGTATTGTTTTATTCATAGTGTAGTAGATTCTTGACGATTTGTTCGCTCGGTTTACCAGCTCGGCCTCGATTTTTCCGTCTTCTGTTATTATACTTCCAAGGAATTCAAACGTCGTTACTTTCTCCAGTTTCTTGTTTTTACATTTTATGTCCTTATTGTTTTGGTCTTCTTTTTGTTTCTCATTTACTATCATGGTTTTGGTCTTGTTTATGTTGACTTCCATTTTTATATTTTCTATTTCTGTCGACCAAGCATCCACCAGCTTCTGCATTTTACTCCTAGTATTTGAGATTAGTACCACGTCGTCTGCATACAGTAGGCTGTTTAGTTTTATTTCTTCTAAGTTTTTATATCCGATTACTGTGTCCCGATGTCTGTATTTTTCTTTTATTCTCTTAGTTATCTTGTCCATAATAATTATGAATAATAGGGGGTTAGGCTGTCGCCCTGCTTGATGCCTTTCTTCATTTCAAACACCTCCGATCTCTGCCCTTCCAGTTGTACCCTCGCCTTAACTGTTCTATAAGCACTTCTTATTGCTCCTATCAGATTCTTGTCCACTTCCAGATCCTTTAAGCTCCTCCATATTTCCCTTCGGTCTACTGTGTCAAACGCAGCCCTCAGATCTACGAATGTTAGATACAATTCTTCTCCTTCTATTTTCCTTTCGATTATGTTTCTGATTATATATATATTGTCTCCTGTTTGTCTATTCTGCCTGAAGGCTGCCTGTTCTTCTTCTAATATTGGTTCTATATGGTTCCTTAGTCTTTTCTCTAAGATTTTTGTGTAGATTTTAAAGCTAGTTTGGGCTAAACATATTGGCCTGTAATTTTCGCAATGCGATTGCAGTCCTTTCTTATGAATTGGTACTATTAGGTTGTTTTCCCAATCCCTCGGTATTCTATGCTCTTCCCATACTTGTCTGCAGATTTTCCGAAACCATTCTGTTCCTCTTTGGCCCATCCATTTTAGCATCTCTGGGAATAGGTCATCCTCCCCGCTGGCTTTACCTATTTTTATTTTTTGGATAGTGTCTTCTACTTCTTCCCTCTTGATTGTTTGTTCCACATTTATTTGTTGTATTATGTTTTCTTCCGGGTCTACTGTCGTGTTGTACATATTTTCATAGTAATTTTTCCATGTTTCTAGGATTTCCTTTGTATCGGTTTGCATTTGTCCCTGGTTATTTTTTATTGCTCTTGTGTCCTTCCTTTTATCTCCTCTTAATCTCTTTATTCTCGTCCAGAACTCTCTGGTATTCATTTTATGTAGCTCCGTTATCTCTTCCCCCATCTTCCTCCAGGGATTCCTTTTTTCTACCTTAATTGTTTCTTTCACTACGTTTCTTCTTCTTTTGTATTCTTCCTTATCTGCCATTTCTTTTGTTTGAATGTATCTTTTCCATGCTGTCTTCTTTTCCTTTACCATTCTTCTTATTTCTTCTGTCCACCAGCTTGTCATTTTCGTGTGTTTGTTATGTTTTCTTGTCCCACATGTCTTTTCCGCTGCTTTCTTCAGTGTTTCCTTGAAGGTTGTCCATCTTTCCTCTATTATCCATGCAGCTTGGAGGTTTTCCTTTCTTTGTAGTTCTTCGTCTATATCTTTCTGGTATCCCATTCCTCTATTTTGATCTTTCCCAACCCTACTGTTCCAGTCCCCCATTATTATTGTTTTCTGATTCTCTTCTTTCATTTCATCTAGCAGTTGTTGTAGGTTCAAGTAAAAGTCTGCCATTTCCTCCTCAGTTGTTCCTTCTACGGGTGCATAGATCTGTTTCTTCAAGTTCTATAGTTATTGCTACTATTCGAGAGTTTATGGTCCTGACCTCGCTTATTTTTTGTTTATTTCCTCAGTTGTTATTATGCCTACGCCTTCCTTCGCTCTTTGTTCCGGTGCCACTCCTGAGTAATGTAGTGTATAGTTATTTGTTAATCGTGTGCTTCCCTTACCTTTCTTCTTTGTTTCGCTAATCCCAAGTATTTGTATATTGTTTTTGTCCATTTCTTCCGTTAGTTCTATTTCTTTCCCTGATAGTGTTCGTATGTTCCAAATTCCTATGCCTATCCTTTCATTTTGCGTTTCTTTTCCTTTATTATTACTTGTACTATTTTTATTCTTGTCCTTTTTCATGCCTTGTTCCGTTGCCTGTATCCTTGTAGTAATTTGCGGTCTGGTTAATTTCTTTTTAAGTTTTTTGGAATTGTACCAGTGCCTCTGTTCGTTTTGGTTATTTTGCATAGCCTTTCCTGTAGTTCTTCGTCGGGAGATCTCTCGCTGATCGTTCTTCCTCCTGTCTTTTCTTTTGGTGTTTTTTCCTTTTCGCTTTCTAATTCGGGTTCTTTTTCAATTTCCTCCAGTTGTTCTAGATAGAAGTCCTCTCCATTAATTATTAATCAGTTGTTTTCTGATTTCCTGCACTGCTTTGGAGTAGTCCTCCTCTATGTATATGTTCTTTCCTCTCAGGTTTTTGGTTCCTTTCAATATTTCCATCTTCTTTTCCCATTTTTCTAATTCCACTTGTATGTGTCTGGTTTTTCCTGTACGGTATTTACCCAATCTTCTTTTTTCTACTGTCTCTTTTTCCATTTCGATTTTTATTCCCATGTCCCTGAGGACCACTCTTATTTTTTCTGACAGTTGTAGTTCACTCTCTTTTTCTTGGTCTTCTAATCCGTGTATTATTATGTTCTTTTTCTTGATTTCTCTATTCATTTCTTCTATCAACCTCTCATGCTGTGTATTCTTTAGTTTCAAGTATCGCTTTTCTTTCGTGAGTTGCTCATTCACCGCTTGGATTGCTTGCATTTCCTTTTGGAGCCCATCTAGTTTGTTTTCCGTACGTTGGTCTCTTTCCTCCATTCTGTCCAGTTTCACTTTTATTTCCCTTAACATTTCCTCCATTTTATTAGTCTTTTAAAATTCCTCCCCCAATCTGTAATTTCCTTCCCAAGTTACCTAAGAAATTTCCTTAGGCCGGTTCTGTTCGTTGTTTACTTTTGCGTATAATGTTGGTTGCGCGATTTAATACGAGATCATGTTGATCGGTTTTCGGTGAAAATCTCGAAAGACAAAATCTCGAAACAAAAAACTCGAAAACAAAAATTTCGAAGAGCAAAAATCTCGAATGAAAAAATCTCGAAGGTAAAAATCTCGGAAGTAAAAATCTCGAAAAGCAAAAATGTCGATTGGCAAAAATCTCGAAATGTTAGAATTTTAATGCAGCTTAATAGCAGTTTCACATATATAAACTCGAATCATAAACGAGGTTGTTCTTTTAGGCAGGTTTATTTTCAGTTATGCATAATACAAAAATATATCTTAAAAATAGTTAGAAATAAAAATATAATTAAATATTTAAGTTTAAGTTGTACGCAATTTGTGAGATTTTGTCAATCAAGATTTATGATTCGACATTTTCACAGGACACGATGTTGATCCAGCAATAAGTGAAATTATGAAACAAAATGACCGTTACAATGTGAGTGAGTTGATGTTTCAACGAGACGGAGCATCTCCACACTATACCCCAACTGTTCGTCAGTATCTGGACGAAACATTTTCTGGTAGATGGATTGGCCGAAGAGGAGCAGTGGATTGGCCTGCCAGGCCACCTGATTTAAGCCCTTTAGACTTCTTTTTGTGGGGCCACATAAAAAGTAAAATTTATAGTACTCAGCCAGAATACCTAAATGATTTGCGTCAACGGGTCAACAACGAATTACCCCAGAAATGCTTCAGAACGTCCGAAACCGTTTTCAACAGAACCTGTACTACTGTATAAATGCTGGAGGTCAACATTTCAAGCATGTAATAAAGTGAAAAGCGTTAAAAGTCAAATTTAATGCCCTTTAAAATGATGTATCACTCGACCCCTTTCCCATTTAAAATTTTAGGGGTGAAGCTCACTACCCCTAGGAAGCTGAAGTGACAACGCAAAAAGTTTCCCCTTTAAAACAAAAATTGAGGGGTGCAAGCAATTTTTTTATATATGACGGTGAATATGAAAAATGTGGTCTGTTTCGTTAACGCTGTCAAATACCAAAGTAAAATTATGATACACATACAGTGCCACCAAGCAAACAAGTCTCTCGGGTAGGCGTGGTGTGGTGTCGCTGTATTTTAGAGGTACACTCAGCGTCAACAGTACTTTGGCGGTAAATTTAAACGTGTAGCATTGTGTATTTGCAAGTTTGTTAATTTTTCTTATGTACCTACGTTCTTATATAATTTTTTTAACACTGTTAAAAGAAAATTTAGTAGACAAATTAGAAGAAATGGATTCTATAAATAAATACATAAATAGCAAATACCTAATAGGCAAAAAATATATTTTGAGGTTATGCGACAGTTACATTTTAAAAATACTTTAAATTATCTATAAAATATATGCCTACCTTATTTCGAATAAGACGAACAAAAATTGTCTTAAAAAGACTGATATCTTTCATAAAGATGAACGAAAGCAGAGAAATTTAAGAAACGCAAACACGCGATAACCTGTCAATTTGCTAGGTACTTTCACTTTTGTCAGGGAAGGTACAACGCCGGCAGAACTTGTAGGTATTGGCTGAAACTTTTACCGCCACGAATTTTTAAAATTAGTTGGCATATTTTCCGATGGACTTGTTTGGT
>JABXWE010007190.1:0-44484 GCA_014611495.1 Limonius californicus
ACCGAATCCACATAAGGGTAAACTCTTACCACGAAAAACGAACTTCAACGGTTCCAACAAACACACAAACAAGGAAACAAGACACAATAAAACGCAACAAATTAAGTAAATACTGAAAATAATTATATTGACCAAAAGTAGACGAACACCCTGTATATACACCGATACCCAAATAAATACAATACCATATCAATCCAATGTATATGAATACACCCTGTATATATATTCAATAACCATAAATATCAAAGATATGACCCAAAGCAATTTATACAACCTGTAGATAATTATTTATAATTAAATCATATGAATCAATAATCAGTCAAATAAAATCAATATGACACGTAAGAATTAGACTATGGGAGAATAACAGAAGCATTCGAGGTGACTCGAATGGTAGGAAACAAATTACGTTCCACAGGTATGACGTTTGAAAACAGGGAGAAACAGTTTAGCGAATTTACCCCTATTTGATTGATCTGAAAAATTACAGATCTATTCCAAAGCTAATGAAGTGTGAATTTTTGACCGCTATCCGAAGATTCCGCACGCTGGGAAAAAATTACGCAAGGCCTTGTATAATACAGCGTTTAATTACCCGGGACAACCCCACGTCCTTCAGGTAACAAAGCTCCAAGATCGAAGAAAACAAATTATAATTGCTACCCTGTGCTTCTGTATGTGTCCAAATGAGCGGATCACAACAATTTCCGAAGGCTACCATTCCCCAGGTGAACGAAGACGACTTCTTCTACAGGAACAGCCAGGTAACTCAGGAAGGACGAGTACGGCTTCCGACACAGTAAAATTCTTCTCCCGTAGAGGAACCCCGAATAGACGAAGATCATCTACAGGGAAGCGGTCCACGGGCAGCTTCAGAAATACGGCTCCAAGTGTTTTCTTCACTACACCAAACCATGCGGCGACACGTATTTGAAGGATACTAGTAACTTATTATAATCGGGCATAAAACCCTCGAGAATTTATGGAATCTTCAAAATATTAAACACAACAAAGCATAAACTCTCTTTTAGGTCAGGATGATTAAATTAATCCGAAATATTCGAAGATATAAATCTTTTCTCAATCAACCTCACAACTTCTCCAGCATACAGATGCACCACGCGAAAGTCCAGAAGAAAGTCCCCAAATATTTCCGCAACAGGAAACTCCCCCACCACACAATCAAAATTCACACGTACACTTCCAAAAATTATTTAAAATTCCCTACATGCCTGTAACTAAAGAAATTCAAAATCCCACAAGGTCGCACACAAAAATCTGAAGGGTATGCAACCAAACACATACCTAACACGTACAGGAAACCTAGGACAAAAATGTACACATAACAAAATCATACAAAATATAAACTAGTTTCAGAAGATTTCACAATTACCGGCGTGCGTTTCAGGCGGCCTCCCCTCGGTAAACTAAATGGAGCAGCCGGTGCGTGGCTAACAAAGGGTTTGAACATTTACCTTTTTCGATGGAAAATTAGCCCGTCATAAGGGAGTAAAGCTTAAGTCAGTCCCTGGGTGTAGTGGTGGAGGTTTTGCAGTTACCTTCCCTCGAAGCCGCTTGCTTTTGGCACACTTTTCAATATTACGTCATAAGACGAAATTCTCCAAATCGGTTCTTTTTTTGGAAACGGAATATTCCCCTTTTTCGGACGTACCGCGAATGGTACCGCAAGAAGCGAAAGTAATTACGTATTTGTAAATTACATTGATTCGGACGACCGGGGGTAATTTTTAAATCTGTGTAACACTAACGTTGAGAGATAGGGCCTGACTTCCGTCTTTTCCTCGCACGTAACAGTGTCTAGGCCCGGGTTAAAGCTGCGTTTGCAAAACGCTAAATAAACTTCGCGCATACAGGGTACGTTCAATAAAAGCGGCCGAATGTCACAACACAACTTCTTCATCTGCTAGAAGTTTCTACAGTAATTTGTTTACCATAAACTCTTTGACAAAAAAATATTATTATCTAGTTATGGTGCAGCATTGCTATCGAATTCTTTATCTTAAATGGGCCCTAAGGGATAACATACTATCTTGAGCGCACCCTAAGCTGCTATACATTTTTCTTATTTCAGATTTTGTATTTCTAATCCTTTGCAGAATGGAATTCTTCTGTTAAATCAATCTCTAAACATTATTTTGTATATGAATTTGACAAAATGAAGAAGCGATATAATTGTAGACGTGTTGTCCAATACAACACCAAACCCGATGCCAACCGTTGTCGTCTGTAGATAACAATAAATGTTAAGGATACGAAATCTAGGCAATAAAGCGAAATACAAAGACGCATATGATTAGTGTAGCCAGCAACCGTAAAATAAAAAGGAATTCATGTTGAATATCAAATTAAAACGATAGAATCAAGAATCAAGAAATCTGCTGGAGAAGGAACAAGTGGCAATAGCTAAAATGAAGACGTACAGACAATGGAACAAGCAATTACGATAGTGAAGCCCCTGCATGGAGTAGAATAGTAAAAGCTGGACACAAACTAGAATAGTAGATAATTTGAAGACAACGGCAAGATGTATGACTTAACCAAATGAATAGAAAAATTTAAAACAATGATCTATGGACGTACACAGAAAAGGCTATCACTGGATGTGTATGGGCTAAAGGAAGCACAACAAAATGAAAAAAGAAAAAGAAATGAAAGAAGACCAGGAAGAAAAAAGTTAAACATCTTACATGATGATATTTATGCTGGTAAAAGTCAGATTATAACTAGATACCGCTAATCAAAAGTAATATAGAATTAGAATGTTTATTCTAACAATTATAAAATGTAGAAAAATACTTGTGCATTGTTCATATTACAGTATTCTATTACAGTCACCTTATGTAAATGAAAGTGAACTATGACCTATTCTTCCTACTACCAGATATTAAACTTGTGATTTCCTCACAATCCACAGAATGGATAAGTAGACAATTCTAGTGAACTGAACGGATATCATTTCATATTCATACACATACGGATATAAAATCCACCAATCACAAATCCATGCAGTAGTAGTAGTTACCTAAGCAACGTTTTTTAAAATGTCAGTTAGCAGAATCTGTCAAACTAATTTTAAAACCTCATAGGTATTGTTACTTTATATTGTTCAATTTAATTTAAAACAGTTAAAAATAAGTGATACTAGTGAATAATCGATAATCGGTATTGCAACTACCTACACAAAAGAGTTATCCAAGTGAAACCGCCAACCCTCTGAACAATGTGCTAAATGTTTAAAATAAAAGTGAGATTCTACTGTTAACTTCGGATCTTTTAAAAGTTACAATCTAATTGTTTTAAAACGAAAATATAATAAATTCTAACAACAGAACAAATTTAAAAGGGTCTCCTGAAAGTACAAATAACTATTAACTTGTGTTTAATAACGTACAATAACATTTTGAAAATTCTACAATTCCTATTTTTCTTTTTTTCGTTGACAGGTCGTAGAACAAATATACTATACAACTCGACTGGAATGTTCATATCCCTCTGATGATTGAGCATTCCGCCTGCGGCGTCGTGTTCAACTTTTATACTCGTGCCGACATGGACATCATAATCACTCTCGAGACACAAACTACTATTATTATTATTATTATATGACAATAATATGAGAGAATACACAGAAAAAATCAATATAGAATCACTCGAAAATGAAAGCACCAAACAACTGTATGCTAACCGCCTAAATATCAATATAAGAGATACTCCAATAATTGATGAAGACAATGTTGAAGACGCATGGATAAAACTGAAAAATAACATCATGAGAGCAGCTGAGGAATCACTGGGCAAGAGAAAAGTCAGAACACAGACACTGCACAGAAATAAAACACTATAGTTTACCAACGAAGTTAAGGAAATAACGAAGAAAAAGAAGGAGGCCTTTAGAAGATATAAAAGAACTGGACAGCCAGAAGACCGCTATATCACTATATGTAGAAGAGAGAAACGTAGCAAACCTCACGATACAACGTGTATCGTGGCAAACCTATAAATGTAACACAGTTAAAAGAAGAATATTGGGAGCGTTTCACAAAGAACATGTAGAGGGATTTGTATGTATCGCAAAAGAAAATATGGCGCATGCTGAGAAACAGAAAAGCGGAAATAAGCGAGATCGTAAAAATAAATGCCATCGATGCGGGAAATTGGGTAAAATACCTCAAAAATTTATTTAAGAAAAAAGCAACATAGACAATTACAATACAAAATAGAGAATATGAAGACGAGCCCGTTAGCGTAACAGTGGAAGAGATCGAAAAGGCAAAGAAAACACTTAAAAATAGGAAAGCACCTAGGCAGGATAGAATAAGGAACGAAATGCTAAAGAATGGAGAACAAGCATTAAACGAACAGCTTGCAAGATTGTTCAACATGATAATTAAGGAAGGAAAGCTGCCTAGCGAATGGAAAGTGAACACAACTATTCCAATATACAAAAAGGGAGAAAAGAGCAATCCAGAAAACTACCGTGGAATAACGCTCTTGAACACGACTCAAAAGCTGCTGACTAAAGTACTACTGAACAAGATGCAGCTAAACCAGCATGTAAGTGAAGAGCAACAGGGCTTCCGCAATAACCATTCGATCACCGACGCTATATTTATAATTCGTCAAGTAGTGGAAAAGGCGATCGAATTTAATGTACCTGCGTTTACGTGGTTTGTCGATCTACGAAAAGCATTCGATCGCGTTGAACTACAAGAACTACAACTACTTATTAATTTTCGAAAATATAATGTTCCTTCAATGCTTACAAACGTTATAAAAGTATTAAACGAAAACACTCTAACTAGAATTCTAGTAGATAACCAAGTAACAGAAAGCGTAAAATGTGGTACACGAATTAGACAAGGGGACTCATTAATAGAGCGCGGATTTATGGCATTTTGCTTATTTGTTTATAACGTAAGCAGTTACAAATGTTTTTGGATTTACATGTTTCACAAAAAATGCAAGCGTTTGGCACTACTTTTATTTTGCTTATTTTGCTTATTTTTCATATTCTTTGCATAAATGCTTACTTAACGCTTTTTTTTAACCCTTTGGTACTCGTTTTGGCATATTTTTAATTTATTTTAAGTATTATCCCTTCAAAAATTTGAAGCCTTCTTGATTTCTTGCAAAGAATTACAAAAAACAAATTATTCAACAATTGCTAGATTTGAGAAAGAAAGTTTAACTAAGTTATTCCTACCAGATCGCGTTCCTAATGAAAAAATACTGTTAATGGTAACAGATGCGGCAGCCTACATGGTCAAAGTGGCCAGCGTTTTGAAAGTCTTTTACGAAAATATGATCTACTGTACATGCCTTGCATATGGATTAGCTCGAAAAGCCGAGACAATAAAACTTCAATTTCCGCTTGTTAATCTCCTTTTTAAAAACGGAAAGAAAATTTTTCTGAAGGCGCTTCTTAGAATTCAAGCTTTTAAAGACCAGTTGCCAAATGTTCCTCTACCGCCGGAACCCATTCTCACTAGATGGGGCATCTGGTTAAAAGCAGCCATGTATTACGCAGAACATAATATAGAAAAATTTAAAAAGTTTGTGTGTGATTTACCTGAAACTGCTGCAATATCAATTAAAGAGTGCCAAGAAGTTTTAAAAGATGACGTTTTACTGCAAAATTATGAATTCCTGAAAGCAAACTATTGGTATGTAAGTAAATCTATCCAAAATTTAGAAAATAATAATGTACCGCTGGTGGAATCTGTAAAAGTTGTAGATGATTTCATAGAGCATACTCAGGATGTGCTTGGACATATTGGAGAAGTAGTTAACAAAAAATTAAAGGATGTTGTTTTGAA
This sequence comes from Limonius californicus, assembly GCA_014611495.1. Lineage (NCBI taxonomy): Eukaryota > Metazoa > Arthropoda > Insecta > Coleoptera > Elateridae > Limonius > Limonius californicus. The sequence continues at coordinate 5,838 of JABXWE010007190.1, forward strand.
AAATGAAGGATTTCAAACACTTGCTAATACGACAAAATTATTAAGAGGAGAAACGGTCGATAATTTTGCTATTCCAGCTAATGCATTTAAATATGCACCGATAACATCGGTAGACGTAAAGAGAAGTTTCTCTCTTTACAAGAATATTTTAACAGATCGTAGGCAATCTTTTTTACCGGAAAATTTGGAAAAATACATTGTTATAAATTGCTTTCATAATATTTTTAATTAATCATGTGTTAATTACATGTAATACAATTTAATATTTTTGTTTTAAGTTACACTGTGTTTGTATTTAGTTTTTTATTTTGCCAATAAAATTCCTAATAAAATTACCTACTGAATTTTTTCTCTTATTTAACTTTTTTGAGTGCTTATTTTTGGCTTTGTTTTGGCTTTTTTTCAGGTTTAAAGGCTTATTATAAGCGCTTATTCTCCAAAAATAAATGCTTTTTAATCCGCGCTCTACTCATTAAGTCCTGTCCTCTTTAATCTTGTCATGGATAAAATAAGCAATGAAATAAGGAAGCTATCTGGATACAAAATGAGGCAAAATAATATTACAGTAGTGTGCTACGCGGATGACGCAGTTTTGATTGCGGAATCCGAAGATGAACTGCAGCGCCTTCTACACAAGTTCGTAACAACGGCGAAAAACTACAATATGGAAGTCCAAATCGGTAGTAATATCCAAAGAACCGATTCGGTGCAAGCTTGAAATAGAAACAAAAATGATAGAACAAATCATGAATTTCCAATACCTGGGAGTAGAGGTATCTAGCAACCGCAACACACATAATGAAGTAAAGCGACAAACCATGAAAGGTGCAAGAGTCTCAGGTTATTTAAGAGACGTAGTCTGGAAGAATAAATTTTTGGACATCGAAAGCAAGGTAAAAATTTATAAAACCATGGTTAGACCAATTATGACATATGGTGCAGAAACCCGAGCTGACACTACTAAGACGAAACAGATGTAACGCAGCACGGAGATAAGCACAATAAGAGCAATTACAGGGAAAACAAGACAAGGCAGAATCAGAAACAGTGACATAAGGGACCAATGTAACATCACTGATATAGTCCGATTTGTAAGGAAACGGAAAAGAGATTGGAATGATCAGGTGAGCAGAGCTGATGACAGCAGAATTATCAAAATCGTAACAGACCAGAAACCACAAGGAAAGAGGAGTCAAGGCAGACCACAAAGGAAATGGGCCGAAAGTTGGATTTCCACGTCTATAGAAACTCCATAGATAATCAAAAGATGGGTGAAGAAAAACAGGCTGAAGCCTATATAAAAAAAGAAGAAGAAGAAATCTTCGTTAACATTTTGAATTGCAAAGTTTGCTAAATGATTGGCACAGGCATTTCTTACTGGAATTTTTATAAGTACGGCTACTTCTGTTCTCTTGATCAGAACATAAAACTCACTGCACCAGTTACACTTATTACTTCAGGCGAAACATCCTAAAAAGTAATTAATAGTTTCTAGCAAATAATAAACTGGTTAATGACAATAACTGGGTAAGAATTCCTGAATTCGTTCCAACAAGATAAAAGTGTTCATTTTGACAATACACTGTAACAACTAGCAGATTTCTGATTTAGATAGATCTGGTGGTGAGCACATGTTTCATTAAATGTGACTTGGGGTATTTTGTACCTTAGATCTCAGTTCTTTTGCTAGAATAGCCAAAACGTTTTACTCATCGTTTCGTTGTAAACCCAAGTAGCAGTTGGCCAATGATCCAATAATTCTCTACAGAGTCCAATATCAAGTCATCAGACTAGTGGTAACAGTTACCTTTTCTAGTACCTGCGGCGAGGGCTCCTTGTTATACCTTCAAGACTTCACATCACCGACCCTCACCAATAAAGGTCAAACTTATATTAAAAGTTAGTTAACCTTGACCTTCACATCGACAGTTCGTTGGAAGTGCCTCTGTTGTCGGATTCTTTTTGGTCAAATTGTAATTATTAATTCTGAGCCTGGAGTTTGTGTCTGGTTAATGTTATTGAGCAACTATGTGTTGATTGATGAAAGTTTCCTTGACAAAATAAAGACATTTATTTTCTGGAGCTTTCCAACTTGTGTAATTTAATTATATACTTGACTTTGCCTTCGCTGTGTTACAATTTACAATTAATAATGGATATATCATACTACGCCGATTTATAAAAGTCTTGTCTGCAACCCACCACACACAGTTTCCCAATCCGGCGTGCAACCGTGGGCTCTTAATGCTAAAAACCTTCTCTGGAATTTCTGTCGTTCGGGTTCGACGTTAAACTGTAGGTCCCCCGTGTTTCTACCTTAGCGCTGAGGAGAAACACGTGACAGAAAGAGGCCGATGCCAAGCAATGGGGCAAAAAACTGTCAGTGAATGAAATATCATATGTTCACAGTTGTGGATCGACCTGCATTTCAATTTGTTTAAATTAATTATAGATATGATTCTAGTGTGTGATAAGTAGTAAGGGATATTATTGATATTAGTCTTTAATTTGCGAAGTGCAGGTGGAATTTATATCGCGTTGTCACCTTGAAAGGATTTTTCTAAGTTGACGTATTTTGTCATTTATTTCGAATACTCTGAAGCCGATGTTTGATTTTGAAACAAAGAAAACTTATGTATAACTTACGTTACTGTGATGGGTTTGTTTTTAGTGCACTCAACAACACCTGGACCACACATGTTTGAGATCCACCCCAACTAACTCAGCTCGTGGGAACAACTTTAATTTTATCAAAAGAGGATCTGCGTTATCATCTAAAGTTGAAAAAAAAGCGCGGAAACATTATCTTACTTTTCCATAAATATCGACTTAGGCACTCAATTTAGTTTTGACACATAAAATTCACTTTCTACGTACTCCATCATCCACTAAGTCGTCAGCCCGTAAGCTGGTTTGTCACAGCTAACCATTCATGGCGGTTCATTGCCTTTCTTTTAATCCCTTCATACGTGTTACACCCGCATCTTCCAAGATTTGCTTGATATACTGGAGACGCGGCCTTCCTCGAGCATTTTCTCCTTCTATTTCCCCTTCTATTATGATCTTCATTAATCCATCTCGTTTAAGTATGTGCTGTATCAGTTGATCTCGCCTCTTCTTTATGTGTTTCCACAGTCATTTACGTAGCAAAGAAGGAAAAATCCAGCACCCATAACATGGGCTAGTATTTACGACTAAGTGGGTACGGTTACACATAAAATGTTGAAGGTCACGCATGAGTATATAATCAGTTACTTCAAATAGTTCCGTTATCGCCATGTAATCATTCTGAAAATACTGAATTATAGTAATTATTATCACCTATATTTGGTAAATCAGTATTCTTCTATTCTGAACGCTTTGCATGAAAGAGGAAGTATTTCGAGTGGCAAATAAATAAGTGTTGCTTAAATATATATTATACAATGTAATTAGAAACCTTTAAGGGGTTGTTCATTACAATTATTTTAAGTTTTAAGTAACAAATCAAAAACGATATTCCATTAAAACCTAGTACTTGAGAAGTATGTATATTGCCACACACGAAAGTAAAATAAGACGTGATATTTTCTTGAATGGCTGTTTGCGAGTAGGGATAAACTGTTTTAAAAGTTGAAGACTCAATGTCTGGCAAAAAAAGTTAGAACAAGTTATCATACAAGGCTTTATTATTTCGTAAATGCACATTAATGGTTGATATTCTCGTTGTCTATTTCATCAAGGATAACAAACAAACTGTTTTGCATGTCATCATTCTCCTTGAATACTGCTATTATGTTGAGTTTCACATCCCGATATATGGCTCATTAACTTTCGGTGGTATCAGTTGTTCGTATACATGTAATGTTGTTTACTGTCTACTATGGCGAGAGGAATTATTAACCAGTTGAGCTATTTACAGATGAGACATTTAGGTTGTAAAGAAGAATTGAAATATACACGCAGGCTTTTGATTCTGTCATAAGTGGGCTTGCGAAAATAATGTCTTAGGATGGCGTAGAAATCTCTAATATATTTACGAAATATTCAGCCTGTTGATATACAGTGTGAGCTAGCTAAGTTGTCCGCTTTAAAAGTAGTTAACCCAACATACAAATAGTATGGTAATCTAAATAACTTTTTCTTTAATCTAATTAAATGATCAATGTTGTTTAGTTATGACAATATTTAAATCCAGCTGCCAATTTACTTAAACATTTAAGCAATTCCTTTTAAATATCGAGAAAACAGATTTGTAGCTTATGTTTGGTGCTTACGGCGGAAATGCGGCAGCCCACAATGAATACAAGGAATTTTTCTTTTTAGTATACATTGCTCATGTATACTTTTAAAAAGAACGCATCAATTACGCCTATTATGTAGGAAACCAACTATACATACAACCAAAGCAATCAAATTAATTCAAGGTTAAAAAATAAAATTAGTCTTTATTTAGTGTCTTCTTGCGTTTTTTATACAACCATGTACAGTAAAGACGAAAAAGTGGAAATTCTAATGTGTGTCAGAATGGTAACAGCTTAAGAACTGTGAGAGACTTATTTTCAGTAAAATATCCTTGTATTTGAACTATACAAACAATTGTTAGAAAATTTAAATCAGAGGGATGCGTAATAAATTCCTAAAACTAAACTAAAAGTAATCACATTTTAACCGAAGAAATGAAATTAAATATTGTATGCTACGTTGAAGAAAACCCCATAGTATCACTACGAGAAATAGGTTCACATTTTAATGTTTCTAAAACCTCGGTATTTACAACACTAAAAGAATTTAAATATAAATCGTACAAATTTTCGAATTACTAACAACTATTCGATGGAGACAAAGAAAAAAGAACAATCTTTTGTGAAACATTCTTTAATTTGCTGATTGAACATGAATACATTTTAAATAAGATAGTTTTTAGCGATGAAGTAAATTTCACAATAAATGGAGAAGTCAATTCACAAAATTTTCGGTATGTATTATAATTCTTCATCTATCCACTAGCCAGTATCCTGATAAACTTATTTCTTAGATATTGGTCCCGCACTAACTGCCATTTACAAAACTTAACTCACAATCAATACACTGGGAAAGTTAACGTATGGCTAGGAGTAGTTGAAAATAAACTTATCGGTCCATATTTTATTGATGGTAATCTCAATACAGTCAAATTTTTAGAGCTATGAAGGAACGACATCATTCCGACAATAGATAACTTAAACATCGATGACCCGTGGTTTCAGATGGATGGAGCCCCTCCGCATTCCACAAAGCTATAAGAAACTTTCTAAACGGCAGGTTTCCAGGACGATAGATAGGAAGATTCGGTCCTATACCGTGGCCCCCACGTTCTGCAGATTTGTCGCCCAATGACTTCTTTGCTTGGGGATATCTGAAATCAAAAATGTATACAAATATTGGAATACAAAGTATTGATGAATTAAAAGATCGCATACGTATAGAATGCAATAGCTTGAATCCCGACTTTCTTGCGAATGCTGTTTATTTAATGTTTTACAATAATAATCGTCGTTGTTGTTCAACTCATTTTGATTTACTTATTTATTATAAACACTACACCTACATAACCTTCATACTCAAATAATTCACAACTACAGTGACGTTCGCTTCTGTTTTTTAGTTGTGGGTATAGTTGGTTGCCTACACAATAGGCGTAATTGACACGTACTTTTTAAAAGTATAGATAGGCAATGTATACTAAAAAGAAAAAGCTATTTAGACACATTGACACTTCTTTCGTATACGAAAAGAAATTCACTCCAGAGTCTAGAGCGTGTACGCTCAGAATGATGATGAGCAAGCAAAGTGAACTATCAGTATTACAGTTAGGAAACATAAATTCCCACGCAAGTCACATAGATTTAATCACAAATGTAAAACTGTAGTTGGAGTAATTGTGAAATTGTAAAAACAAGTGTATTTCATCCATGCCGCTTTACTTTGGTGCACGAACTGCTTGGAAATATCCCTCAGAGAACGACTAATTACTATTAGTTACTACAGGAAGTAACTATGATCTGTTAATCTTAATTGCTGTGACGAATGTATGTTAGGTTGTGTCAACCACTGTTAAGAGGGCTCAACTAGTCAGCACACCCTGTCTGGACTGATATATGCACTAGTAAATAAAACGTGTAGTAAATATTTCAATGTACGTTTATTATTTGAAAGTTCATTTATGCACACATTTCTTCCCAAAAAACAATAATTGTTCGTAATTGAATGACCGATTGGTACCTTCCATTGGTTTCAGTAATCGCAAAGGAGATTGGAGAATAATGATCTATCACATGGACTCAGTGTTGGGTAGTAACTAAGTAAAAGTAACTCGTTACTAGTAACTAGTTACTTTTCAATAACTTAATAGTAACTTAATTACATTTGTGTTTTCAGTAATTGTAACTATAACACGTTACAATTATTTAGTAACTTTAGTAACTGAATATGACAAGTTACCTTTTCATGCTCAAATGTAAAATATTTTAAAATGTTCGGTTTTTAATGCGTAGTATTTAAGAAATTATACCTGAAGCTGAAGAATTTGTTGAAATTCGAATGCCTTAGTATGCAAATGCTAATACGGAACACAGGAATACCTTCTTGTACTTAGTCGATAATAAATAATATTTGACGGATCCTATTTGGGCGGTGACAGCTTTTTCCAGTAATCTTTAATCCTTTAACAACTAGAAGCTCTCTGAACAGGTATGCGGATTACTGGGAAGTACATTCCTAACGCCTGTGCGCAGGTTGGGGGTGTCTAATTCAGACGGAAATACATTCACCGTCTCTATATTTCAATAATAACGAAAAATAAAATAGAATCCCGGGAAAATCCCAAAAACATCGCTGAACCAGCGCCTCTAAGCTCTAAGCCTGTTCCTTCTCCCACGTATAGAATATTTGCTTATAAATGTGTGTTTCTGTTGATATTAAGTTGGTAGTAATTGCATGTACATTAGTAGCGTCTCGTAAAAAATGGTAACTTAAAAATAACGAGTTACTTTATGGTAACTTAGTAACTTATTCAAGTTACTTTCATAATTCTGTAACGTAGTAACTTACTTAGTTACTTTTTTGTCGAGTAACTGACTAACTTACTTAGTTACGTTTTTAGAGTAACTTACCCAACACTGATTGTTTCTTACCTTGATATAGTTTACTTTAGTCTTAATTGGGAAAGATCTAGGACGCAGTTTTCCAAGCATCTGTTAGCCAATACAGATTTCTAATTCCTCGAGATGAGGCAATAGTACAGTTTCCAAGACTTTGCAAATGTATGCCTGGGCATTCATATTATTTTCCAGGAATACTGGAAGAAACTTACTTCCATATGTTATGCCACCATAAACTTAAGTTCTCAGGTAAACGCTGCTTCGCGTTCCATACAATATTGAACCTCACGGCTTTCTCCACCTCTTCGGTGGAGCCTTCTACTTCCATCATGAGCGCACAAGCAAAACCATATCCGCAATTAAACGCAATCACATCCCATGGCATATCGCATTGGACACTTTCCTGGCACCGCTACTTCCTTTCTTCTGTATGCGTTTGGTTCAGGTCCAAGATAAGGTGCGGTCAATAGATTTAAGAACCAAACAACCTTATTCTGCGCTAAATTGGCCTAACGGAATTGTTATCCTGTGGCAGCTATCTATTGCCAAGTGACCTGGTCGTACTCAACATTCCTAGAGGCGTTCTTCGAGCTTATTAGATCTACGAACAACTCTGATACCTCCACGACATTATTGCCCATGATCTTCTGTTCAGGCTTTCCAACGTTACATTACGGTGGATGTGTTTCTGTTACCTCTACTAGCAATTTAAAGAGCCATGCCAGGTTCTGCATCTCTACTACTACAAGAATATTTAATTGAAGAAAAATATAGCGTCTACATACAGGAGGCATCGCAAAATAATCATTTAAATGCAATAACAACAATAACAGCAATAAAACTGACAATATAGTTAAACCTTTAAAAACAAGAGTCAGAACAAATAATATCCTCTCTAGTCACGCTACATTCCAATCTCCATGAAATTTTAAACAAGTAATACTTTACATGTAACCATATTAGTTAGTTCAAAAGTTATTAACATATGTTCATGTTTACTGGATGTTGCTTTTTCATGCAATATATACAGGTTGTGCCATAATATGTGGAACTTGTTTCGCCAGCGAACAGGGGACTTCAAAACAATAAAAAAAATTCATATTAGCATATGTCCCACCTGCTTTAGTTGATGATATACAACGTATTAAAGGAAAAAGTAATACATTTTCATATTTAATTTTTAAATTGATTATGTATTTTAAACAAAATGAAACATTTTCTGTACTCCATTATCATCAGGAAGTGCTCAAAATGTTTATCTTCTGCCTGAATGCAGGCTTGCAGTCGCCGCGTCATAGAACGCCGTATTCATTGAAAAATACCAGGTATCTGCCGGACCTGCTGACAGTCTGCTTGTATGCGTGGATGAAGTGTTGCTATATTAGCGATAAGTACGGAATACACAATAGATTTCAAATAGTACCACAGGTGGAAGACCAATGGATATAGATCTGGGGATTGGTCAGGCCAGTCCATAGGGCCCGCGCTACGTATCAACAGATTTGGGAATCGTTCATTTAAAAAGTTTCTGGCTATTCGGCTAAAATGTGGCGGTGCGTCGTCATATATGAACCACATACATCGAATAACGTCAAGTAGGACGTTTTCCAACAGTCGGTTCAATTCATCTCTTAGAAATGTACATACCAGTCACCTGTTAATCTTCTTTCAAGAATGGCCCAATTAAATTGTCGCCCATCATTCCTACCCATAGGTTAACAGCAAATTGTCGTTGGTGTCGTGAACGAAGAAAAGCACGTGGATTTTAGTCAGCCCAATGATGAGTGTTATGTAAATTAACAACACCATCTCTGATGAATACAGCTTCGTCACTAAATAACACAGTCGTGGAGTATAATAGCCTTCTTGTAGTACTTGTACCAGTTGTAAATGATAAGGATAAAGAAATTGCTGGATTAAAACTCTCTACACTGCCATGTGCCTGACATTCTCTTGAGGTGCTATTCGTCGGGAACTCGGGCCAGGGTTTTCGTCGATGTGCTCCAAAATTCGTTCTTCCGAGTTCAACATTTCGTACACTAACTAGTCTGCCACCATCTGAAACGCGTTTTTTAAATGATTGCTATTGCTCGCAGATGATCAGTTAATCGTTGAAGAGTTTTCTTGACTGGAAGAGGCCCGATGATTTGGAAACATTCTCTTAGAGCTGTATTGCTTCTGCTGCATTACAGTAGGAAAGTTCACACATCAAAATCATGTCATTTCCTTGTTTAAACAAGCCATTATTGTTGTTATCACATGCATCGTGCAACTTAGTATTAATCGATTGGAATGAACTGACATACGCTTGAAAGACATGTGGATATAACAATACAATATAACGATGTATATCATTCATACCCTGTATGTCACAAACTAAAGCTGGTGGGACATATCTGAACTTTTCTCAATATTTCAACGTCCCCAGGTCCCACATATTATGGCACACTCTGTCTATAAATCCAAATAATATTGATGTAATAATCGTGCAGAATTATGTCACGTGCCCACAATCCACCCACGTGATTAGATATACATAGATCTCCACTTTGCAAATACAGTAGCAAATTGGAATGATAATTCAGACACGTTATTCCCCATATAAATTGAAATGCAAAATTCTTTGTATTTGAAAGTTGCATATTTCAAGGTCACATTGTCACCACAATTATCTACTTTTTTTCATAATCCAGGCACTTCCTGTCATTTATAATGTCATGTCCTTGGGGGCAGCCTTCCCAGAAATCAACAAAAAATACCTCTAATATAGCAAAATGTTGTGGATGTTCTACTACGAAAGGCAAATCAGGATCAGGATGTTGTTGCAGCATCAAACACGAAGTACGTTGTATTTATAATACGCATTATAATGTTTCGCTTTGCTCTTTCAAAATGTCGCTGTTTATTCGTTAAGATTTTCTTTTGAAACAGATATTAAAGTCTTTATTTGCAATGTTTACTTGACATAACATGCATCGCCAATCGCCATATATTGTAGTAACAACCTGTCAAATTCATCTACTATGTCATGTCCTCACAAAAAGGGGAAAAGCCAGGCATGCAGTTTTGCCAGGCAACCACAGGTATGTGTTCATTAATATTGCAAAATCGATTTTAATTTAACAGTTTAAAATCTATATCCTAAAGCAAATTTATAATATAGTTCCTAATTGATTATTATCGACATGCAGGTTTGTACAATTCTAAATGAAATTTTTTCGATAGTGTCGACCTTGCGCGTATGTATTTAATACATGGTAAAATAAAATGGTTTTGTCTCGATAATCGATGTGAATATCAAGTAATAACAATGACCCTACTACTGATTATACAAGGAGAGCCAAAAGTGACTTTACTAGTTAAAAATTTAATAACTTTTGAATCTATATTAATTTGTCAATATTACAATTTACTTTCGGCTTAGACCGCGTCGTCATTTGGGAACTACACCCAGCATTATCAGGTAAGGCCCGACCTGTAGCTTGTCTGCCTTTACAAGCATTTGCACAAGCTGCAATGTCTTGCGAAACGTTAGTTTGTATGAGTTCACAAACAGCTATGAGGCATAAGCCGATTTAGTATTATTGTCCTGGCAAACAAAATACATCAAGCTCAAATCCTTGTCCGCCCCAAGGTTTGATTAACATAAGCACACGGCCCTGTTTAGGCAGGCAGGGCCTACGAACAAATATGGCTCAAACTTCTAGAGCAAATGCTTGTAAAGGCAGACAAGCTACAGGTAGGGCCTTACCTGATAATGCTGGGTGTAGTTCCCAAATGACGACGCGGTCTAAGCCGAAAGTAAATTGTAATATTGAAAGTTCGAGAAACCGCGAAAGCCTCAAAGAAAACTATATTAATTTTTCAGTTTTACATAATATTCTGCATATTATAGTGGTTATTCATTTATTGTCCCTGGTATAGAAACAAATAACTGATACATTTGAAACAACTTTATTTTTCAATCCCCTAAAAGGTTAACACACTTAGTGTAACGATGATGTAGAGCTTGAATGATTTAAGAAAAAACTCTGTGCCCTGCACTGCAAACCACTCATTCACACAGCAGCCATCACCTCTTCATCGTCCGAAAAATGAGTTCCACCAAGATGTTCTTTTAATTTGGGGAACAGGTGAATGTCACTGGGGGCCAGATCTGGCGAGTATGGTGGTTGTTCTAAAATTTTAAACCCAACATGGTGGATAGCAGCCATAGACACTCAGCTCTTGTTAGCGGGAGCGTTGTCTTGGCCAGAATGCTGCATCTCAATTTTCTACGCCTTCTCTGCTTTATATGAGGTGTGTTCAATTGAAACCCATCTTTACCTTATTGCCTTATAAAAAATGTATTCAACAACTTAATTACAAATAATTACCGTCACGGTTAAGGCACCTATCCCATTGTTTTACTAACCAACGTATACCCCGTTCATAGAATTCTTGTGGCTGCTGATTGAAGAAGCCTTCCACATCTATCTGTACTATCTGCGTCAGACGCAAAATATCGACCTTTTAACGCCTTTTTCAGCGGTCCAAAAATATGGAAATTGCAAGGGATAGATCCAGACTATAGGGTGAATGCTCTAAAACCCTCCATTTCTTTCGATAAAGATTTTCTTTTACCACATTAGCAACATGAGGCCTAGCATTGTCGTGCAGCAAAAAGACCCCACGTGTAAGTTTTCCTGGACGTTTCCGTGTTATTGCTTGATGAAACTTGTTCAAAGTTTCATTGTACATATTTGTATTGACATTTACTCCGGGTTCCTTAAACTCTATCAACAAGGGTCCGTCATGGTCGAAAAAAAATGTTAACATCACCTTGCCTGCAGAAGGTTGTGCTTTAAACTTCTTCGGTGGTGCTGAACTTGAATGTTTGCATTGCATTGACGATAACTTACTGGATGGCTCGCAGTAGTGGCACCAAGTTTCGTCAGAAGCAACTATTGACAGAAGAAAGTCATCACCATTTTGCCTATAGTCTGTATGTCTGTAGTCTATATGTGTGTGAGGGGTTGCAGAGATAAACCCATTCTCAAGCATTTTTGTTCATTAGACAAGCGACGAGGAATCTATTGCGAACAAACTTTGCTGTAACCCAGATTACGAACAATATAAGGACAGATCCTACACTTGCACCAACAATTTCAGAAATGTCTCTAATTGAAATTCGACGAGTTTCTCTAATAAGGCCTTCCACACATGCCGTATTGCTTTCTGCTAATGCAGTACACCGTGCACCTTGTCGCGGCTCATCCATAGTCCCCTTTTTTCCATTCTTATATTTTCGACGCCATTCCTTCACTCAATACATGCATTTCCATATACTGCTTGCATTCCTATATGAATCTGCAATGGCTGCACACCCTCAGCGCATAAAAATTGTAGGACCGCACGCTGATCAAACTTGGACGGATTTTAAACAACAAACGCCATTTTAAAATCGAAGTTTCAAAAGTCCGAATCAAATTCAAACGCCAGAAACTTATTAATGTGTTGCTTACAAACGCTACTAACATTAAGAAACATCATTTGAATTATTACATTTGTTTTCAAGGCTAAGTTTATCAAAGATGGGTTTCAGTTGAATAAGCCTCATAGCTTCACGAACTTTTAGTATGTGTTTTGCGTAATAGTCTCCCGTTATTGTGTGACCAAATGGTAAATAATCAACAAGAAATCCCTCAGAATCCCAAAAAACTATGCTTTCCAGCCACTGAAGTCACACGGAACTTTCGTAGGGGCGAGGACTGCGACGCCGCCATTCCATACTCTGCTATTTTGAGGCTGGATCAAAGTGATGAACCGAGGTCATCTACAGTTACAAATCATTCACAAATTCTATTCAAATCCATGTCCATTAATCTCAAATTGCTCGCAGCAGTGAGAAACCTGGCCTGCCTGGCAGACTATTTTCAGACCCAATTCCTCGTGCAAAATATTTTGAACGCTTCCAACAGAAAAGCCACATAGCTCAGCAATATATTGCACCGTAATTCTCACTCAATACCGTACCATGGACCAAATCAATATTTTCTGGAGTGACAACAGTTTTTGGTGATCCAGCGCCTGGTGCATGTTGACACGTCTTCCTTCCTAATTTGAAATCCCGGTATGAATTCTTAATTACTTGATATGACGGACATGTAATTATTAATTTGCTGCGGTGATACACCCTTCTTAAAAAGATATTCAATCACAGCCCTTGTCTGGAATTTTTCAATTTCAACAAAATCACCATCACCACAGTAATATTAAATGTATATCTTTCATAAACAAGAAGATAGGCACCCGCAACTTGGCATATATTAAAGTCAATACTTGAAGTTTCTAGGAAAAATTACACATTTGTCGGTCAATGGATTCTATGCTAGGGACAATAATTGAAAAACAATCCTGATAGCATGGAGTTTTTTGACGTATACATAAAAAATAACATCTCGTAAATACCTCCACTCTCGCTTTCCATAACTGTATGCCAAATGGCTGGCTCTATCACTTGGATTTCTCTGCGAATATTGTTCTTCAACTCAAGAAGAGATCAAGGCTTATTGGCATACACTCGCTCGTTTAAATATCCCCACAAATAGAAGTACAGGCCGGTGAGATCAGGGGAACGCGGTGCCCAATGAAACGAAAATTGTTGAAATTATTTTTTACGTTGATTTGTCGTCGCAATTGCGTGGATTCTCTAGCTGTAAGGGCAGTTGCTTCATCCTGCTACCAACATTTGGACCTATTCCGTTTGCATTTTAATGCATCATGTGTGTAAAAATAATTATAATCCAAAATAAAAAAGTTCTGCTATAAATAAAAGACATTTTCGCCAACGCAGAAACTAAAACTGTCCTCCTATTTTGTTCAGACAGTTGCCTATTTAAAAATATATTTATTTATTCGTATTTTTAATATTTAACATTCTATAAACCTAATATTAATTGCATGCAAACCTCGATTTTCTGCTTTGAATATTCAATACCGAACAAGCGTTTGGAAAAACACATTTTTATGTAACTACTGACGAATAATCTTTTTAAACTATATTTGAAACCATAAACCAAATAAGTGCAGCCTTAGGTCAAAATAGAGGAATAACAGATAGCCACGGGTGTAAAATCCAAATTTAAAAATTGGCTTTCCGGCGTAGAAATTCCTTCCCTTTTTCTTGATATTAACTCTAAAATATATCTCTATATTTTCATCAGAATGAAACAACACACGTATTATACCTGACTCGGAAACGATAAATTTATTTAAAACTTTTAATAATATATTTTCCAAAAAGGCATTACCAATATTTTAATTAAGTTCGGATGTGAAGATAGCAACCATAAATGTCTACAAATCTTTATTGTCTCATCGTCTCTGAAAGTGCTATCGGAATTTTTCAGAAAAGTCGTATAGTGTACGGTTACTCAAAAACCGGTAATATGATTTTGAAAAAAATTCAAATGCAGTAATTTTCTGGAATCAGTATTAAAATAAAAATAAGCGGTAGTTAAATTTACATAATGGATTTCTATTGCACGGTTTTCCTGCCAATGTTTTCCCTGGGGTTTTTTTCTTGGATTTGCCATGACATGCATTTCCTCCGCTTACCGTAGTAACCAGTGGTGGTGACTTATATGACAGAACGCCTGCTTTCCAGGAAACATGTCGATTATGGCTTCAGTTCGACTCCACATCGCGTATAGAAATCTCGTAGGGCACACCCCCCGCACACAATTTCCAATTCCCGTATTGGCAACCGTAGGGTCTTAATACCTAAAACCTCATCTGGAATTTTTTATATCCGAACTGTAGGTTCTCCGTATTTCTACATTCGCGCTGAGGTGAAATATGTGACAAAGAAGAGGCCGGTGTCCAGCAGTGGAACGAAGAAGCTGTTGACCATAGTAACCAAACTTTATTTGTATTACACAAATGATTAATTTTGAATCAACACTATAAATACTTAAAAAATATTTAAGTACCATACTATATTTAACCCATAAAAAATAAAAACAGAAAGAATCGCTTTGACAAATCGGTAGAAAACGTTAACGGATTTGTATGTATTTAAAACTTTTAGCTGTGGCGTCACAACTGAAAAACAAAACTATCACAATTCTTAATATAGTAGCATGTAAATAATAACTTCCTTTTTTTTAAGAATCATGGAGTTGCGAAAGCAACGCATGATCCCCTCCTACGCCGCTCCCATTCCGTTGCTCCAGAATTAATTAAAATTCGAGCTACAACGGAAGTCGAACTCGAGTCGACTGGTTGCAAGGTGGAACTTTCTGAAAAACATTTACAGGAAACCTTTCCTTTTTCCTTAAATCGAAATTTGTTTATTACCTCGCTACATCCTATTGTTGGATAAGGGACTCCTCTATTCGAAGTAAGGTTGTCAATCTGCTTTCCCATTGTGGTCAATCCTCAACAGCTTAAAATCGGAATCTCCTTAATTTTGAATCACTCTATCCCTTGGCAAAACGATGCACGATTTTCCCAGGCAGAGAAAGAAGTCTAGTAAACTAAACAGTTTGTAGCTTATCAAGGCAATGCACGTGCACATTGTTTTCTTCTTTCCCCTGGGTTCGTCTACCTTTGGTTCTGTAGACAATTCAGCCTATAAGGCTTATTGTGACCACCCTGGTAGTTATTCACATCCAGTCCGTGATCTCTCCTCCTTGTACCGTAGCGTACGTGTCACTAACGGAGTGTTTATTAAAGTTTTCTGGTTCCATGTCTTGTTACCCGAGTACGCTTTTTTTTACCAGCCAGCGCATCGCAGCTGCATATACAAAGTGATTTTTTAAAAAGTCAATTGCAGTAGCCTGGGGATTGTTCCGTCTATATTAAGCTTTAGAATCTGACAATATGAAAATTGCAACAGAAAGAAAGAAATCTTGACGAAAAACCTTTACTTACCTTAATAAATTTCAAAGCTCATTACAGCTGACTGTAGACGGAATAGCTTTTTTTCTAGGCTTGCTGCAATTGACTTTTTAAAAAATCACTTTGTAATACGCAATGCGATTGCTGATACCTCACTGCAAATGCTCCATCGAATTTCCTAATACTCTTGAGGTGACCTGTTAGGAGTCCCTTAAGGATTCTCAGCTGTGTCCTGCTTAACATAAACAGTTCTGTGTCTCTGTTTGTGCAAGGATTTTTAATAAATACCTTCCTATGGATTAACCCTGATCGGTAGATCCCATAAATTTTAAGTTGGTTCCAAATCAATTTGCTGATTAAGCTACGGATTGCATTTATTGATGCTTCCAATGCAAGTTCAGAACCGTAGTAGGTCCCTGTTGAAGCGTGCCTTGCAAGTTAATCCGCTTTTTCGTTACCTTCGATCCCGCAGTGGTCCAGAATCCAGAACAGTCTCACAATGTTCTGCCAATTCCGCCCTGCCAGGTCATCAAGTTCTCCGTAGCATTTCCAGAACGTGTGTTTGAGGCTTTCAAGCTTGAGAAATGAGAGTGCTTTAAGGGCCGCCCGGCTGTCCGATAGGATACAGATACACCTGCCTGCGTAAGCTCTTTTATTGTTTACCCGCGCATATTGTAGTATCGCGTATTTTATTTGGATCATGGAGCCGTACCTTCCAAGTGGAAAGCTAAGATTTTGTCTTGGCTTTACACCCTATGCTCCTGCTCGGTTTTTGAGACGTCTGTATACATAGATTAGGTTTCCAGGAGGAAAATCCTGACCATGCTCTGTTTGATCCTGAATTATTACCTCGGAAAGTGTAGCTGTTAGGTGTTTTGACGTCATATGGTCCGTTCTCATGTCAAACATGGCACCTCCAATGCTGTCAATTAACCTCGTATGTTCTGTCCCAGCCCGCGTGAGTAATTTCCGCTTTTTGTGATTACTTTCTTTATATTCTGGTTCCAGGTAAGCTTACAGTCTAGGATTACCCCAAGTACTTTACCTCTCTCCACAGATCGATTAGTTGACTGCCTAGGTGAAGAGGATTCAGACCCTCTTGATTCCTTCTTCTCGTAAACGGTACTATGGTGTTTTTCAGGGGACTTACTTTTAAGCCTTCCCCTTCTGCCCACCTGGTTACTACGTTCAGGCCCATTTGCAAACATGCCCCGCCTGTATGAATGAATCTCAATTCTACTAGAATAACTAAACCATCCACGTAACGTAGGGTTGAGAAGCCTTGGTTGCTGTGCTTCACTAGCAATCCGTCCATGACAAGGTTCCACATCAGAGGGGAGAGGACTCCCCCTTGCTGGTACTCCCCTGCCACCCGGACTGTCAGTGTCTCATCGGGTAACGATGTGTAGGCCAACCCTACCTCTGAGCTTCTAGCCACCCGCAGCACATCTTCAGACCTAGATTTCTCATGGTTGTTGTGATGGAATTAAATGATATTTTAATTAACGGCTCCTTCTATGTCCAGGAACGCCCCGAGAAGAATCTCCTTATTTTCCAGCGCTTTTTTCGCCCTTCTAATGAGGTGATGAAGTGTTGTTTCTGTTGATAGTCCTGCTCCGTATGCAAACTGGTCGCGATGTAGTGGAGTGGTTACCAACACACCGGTCCTGATATGTCTGTCGAGCAACTTTTCCATTGTCTTAAGTATAAATGACGAAAGACTAATAGGCCTGTAGGACTGCAAATAGTCAGCCCGACCAGTCTTTGGTATGAAAACCACTCTGGTTAGTCTCCATATTCTCGGGAGATACTTCAGGGTCATACTGCTTTCAGAATCATGCACGTGCACATGCAAGTGTTGTTTTCATGACAATACTCAACAAAATGAAATAGGATTTGCTGCCACATCCACCTTATTCACCTTGTTTATTTCACGCCAGCTTCCATAATATATTCTCCGCTCGGAAGAGACTTTCATCAAATAAGAAAATTGAAGAAGCAGTGAAACAATGCTTTTTTCGGTATTCGAGTGTGTACGCCAATCCGCCGCGTTTACACTTACGTAGTTGTAGATTCCTAAATTAAAATCAGATTTAAACATGTAAAATATTTCTTTTAAGAGTAATAAATAAGGTCTGGTGTAATGAATGTAACGAGTGTGATTGCTTACTTCCTGTTAGCGAAATGAGTTCCGCCACGCTTTGTTCATGCAAAATGTGAGTTAAAAATTCCGCTTTGCGAAGTTTACATGCGATAGTATAATGGTATATTATGTATTTTTATATGAATTTCGTTAATACGTAGTTGTTATTTATTTTAGAAGTTTAAGATAACGCAATAGTCAATACAAACAAAATGGTGAAGCAGGCGCCCCATACTTTTAAGCAGAAATATGATCTATTGTTTACAAGTAGGTTCTTAATCTTAACCAACAATTATATAAAGTACTTACATTTGTAAATGAACCAACAAACGTGTTTTTAACAAATTATTAATAGAGCTAATGCAAATGCACCTGTCAACAGCAGCAGCTGCACGAAAGTAAAATTATCTACAGGGAATTAAACTTCAAGAGCTGCGTAAATGTAAATTATATGTAAAAATGACATAAAAGAGAAAGACAGATAGAGAAAACGGTGACGGAAGAACACAACAAAGAAATTAAACAAAAATAAGTGAAATGAAGCCAAATGGGGGTTTTACGATGAGATGGGATAAAAAATCTAAGAAACTATAACATACTAAAATTGAAAATTTAGAGTTGTGGAAATTTTTACAGACTAAAGTTGGTGACAGTTGCTAATACCCTAAGTAGCTCTCCAAAAAAGCTGTGCAGAGCAATGTTTTTCAACAGTCTGTCAGCGTATAAATTAACCAGCCCGCAAAAATATATTATTGTTTCTTATTTCGATTTTACAGACATATTAAATTTATATATGAATAAGTTTGATTATCTGCCGCAACTTACAATCATTATATGATACATTGAAATAATATTTCCCGGAAGCCTCAAACAATCCAGGTATAAATCTATTGTACCAATTTTTCCACACTACAAAAAACTATTTATAGTGATGACCAATCAGATAACGCACGTCATCGAAATATTTTATGACGTCACAACTTTGGATGTCTCCATGAAGCTTTAGGCGATTTAAAATTTTTATAACCCTGTTTTTGTAATGTACCAAACCAAATGTAAACGCCTCTGTCAAAACTTTACTTCAGTAGAATATAAACGTGTCCAAAGTGTTACCAACCTTTCATAAAGTATGTTATGAAATATAACCCAATTTCTTTTTATTTAGCACATACCTTATTTACATTTGGTTGTCTAATTTTGCAAAACCAAAATAATAATTTGGCCGGTTCCACTATTCAGTAATTACATATTCTATTCTTTTATAGTGAAGTATTGGTAACGGCCATCGTTAATTATGTGATCGATGACGTGCGTTACCTGATTCGCCAAAAGGACTTTAACTAACAACGAATGATTTTTGGAATTAATTTAATAATTGCAATAAGGAGCAAATTTTGGTAATTTGAATTTAAATATATAAATATATCGGTTGCGTAGCGGAGCACTACGGACGCCGGTCAAACGGTATTCGTAGTCCAGCACAATCCGCGCTGGTACTTGGTTGGTTGGGCCAATATAATGGCATATACAACCGATCGCACTTCGGAGGGTACGTAAATCCGTCGGTCCCGGTTGTCATACGAACATCTTTGACATTCGTAAACCATGTAGTGGGAACTTCTATTCCCTGTTCGACGGGCTAGATTAGACTCCTGTACGGTATATGTGCAAAGAGGGTTCGTAGAACCTACTCCATTGTAGGTAGTTAACAGGCCATTGGCCTATACACAGAAGAAGAAGAATTTAAATATTCCGGGTTTCACAACCAGGATGGTCATTTATGTACAGTCAGGAGAGTTAAACATCGCTCGCTCCCGTCAGTACTTGGCGGGGAACAAGGCTGGGTCAACACAGCGCCTCGTGCTAGCGACGGACACGTTAATAGTCGGTCTCGGATTTAATACCAACACCATGACAATCTTTAAATGGGTTCCCCTTCAGTATAGATGGGGCAAGTGAAAGAAGAATGAATGTAAAAAGGAGTTTGGCATGAGTAGTGGGAACGAAGTGGATGAAAGGTCGGTGGGCCGCATTACGTCTTAGCGCACAGCGAAAAGACTAAATCCCGGAGCGAAAGGAACCCGATACAAAAAAGTAAAAGGGAAATAAGAGAAATACGAATTACCAGGACTTTGTAATTCAACAGCTTTAGTGCCGTCAGAAGCTCTACTTTTGAGTGCTTCACTAGAAAGTTTTTGTACCGGAAACTACTGTAAATAGCTTATGTTTATTAATATGGTCTGAAAAACAACTTGAATATTTTCAAAATAAATGTCCATGGATAATTATTTCTTCTGAAAAAACTATTGGTATTTGTTCAAAGCTAAGAACTTGAAATATACAAGCCCAACAACATCTTCATATTTCAACAGAATGGAAAACTGCAACTGGTAGCCCACATGGTTCACATAAACAAATTGTACCTTCAGAAAAGTATTTTGTTGTCGGTTTTGATGAAGGGTTGAATACGACCCTGGATGAGCGAACCGGTTGTAAAACAATGTGAATATCACCACTGCGAAGTAGGATTTTCGACAATATCGAATATGAAAACGAAATTGAGAAACCCTTTAGCCGTAGTCCCATGTTTTCAAAATCTAGTTTTAACAAATTTGCAACCAAACATTGATGTAATTGTTTTACTGGAGCAACAATAAAGGTCTCATGATATAAAACATGTTTAGTAATTATTATGCAGGATGATTCATAGAATTCATAGTAGAGTACGACGAGCCTGCTATTCCAACTCACAATACATATTACAAGGTACTACGATATCTACGTTTTTATTGAAGGTATTCTCTTCTCGGAGCTGTGGTTGACTGCCTCTCCGAAATTTTTTCTTTGAATACACATTTCAGTGTAAATGGAAACTGGGGCAACCCAGCATATAAATATATTTATCTTTACTAATGGATTTATAACATGGCATGGAACTGGAGACGGTGTGTTGTCCGAGAACCTACACCAACACCAGAACATACCACTAGGCCAAATAGCCACTGTCTTCCCAACCGAAATCGTGGGCATAGTGCTGGGTGAAAATGCAATTCTTGAACGAAAGATCAGGAACCAACATATTAGTAACTTCAGCAACAACAAACCAACACTACTAGACTTAGGCAATTGCAGAAATATCTCAAGAGTGGTACTGCAGTGCTATGAAGCTTAAGAAGATATCTCAAAAGATAATGTCGTCTCTCTAGTATCGATCAAAGAGCATGTAGCTAACTAAGGCAACGTGAAGACAGATAGGATTGAAAAACTGACCTCTGTAAGTAAACCTTCAATTCCGGTCTCCCTCCAGCTTTATGTTATAGCAAGAAACCTTAAACAACTTTATAAGATGCTAGGTTAACAATCCAAGCTGCCGTCAGGTAAAGGCTGTTATTACTACACCCTCGCCTAAGATAACCAAATACTGTGTTCAATTATCCCAAAAGAACCTTCAATCATATCTGGACCCTGCACTCTCAATAAACATATGCACAGCATGGGACTAGCCGACAGACCCAGCTGCCGAGAATTCTACCAGAATTGCAAGACGGCAGAATACATTTTGTGTGATTGGCCTACACTTGCAGGAACAAAATTATTCGTGTTGGGGGAGTTCTGGCCCCATATGGCCCGAATCGAAACACCTCGGTTGCGAAAATTCTCAAGTATATTCAGGGGATTGGATACACAAAATAGAGAGCTACTGCAGATGTAGTACAATGAGCCCGCCTAGTGTGGTCTACGTGCGTTTGAGCTTGCTTACCCTGCTAATTTTAATCCAGAAACAATGATGCTTGTTGTGTACTGGCTGAAGTAAAACCCACTCAACTTAAAAAGGTTTGTATAATTTGTATTCAAATGCAGAAAACCCGACATGATCTTAACATGGATAATTTGTTTAAATTTCTTTCGTGACACATTGCCACTCACACACAGTATTTAATCAAATATTAAAAATTACGTGGGTTGGCAGAGGTTCTACTTTTTCCTGGCATCCGCGTGGCCCTGTGGCCACGTGGTGATGTGGCGAGTATCACAATAAACAACCGCATTATTATCCTTTGTTCATTCGAAGGCAGGTACCCAATTATTTAAAGCTACTTTGGAGGCCGTCTACCCAGCATCGAGTCGGAGGTTTGAACTCCCGCATCTTCCGCACCCGAACCCAGTGCTCTAACCACTTGACCACACTGGTGTCATTTCGCTCACACTTACTTTATTTTAAAGTTGAGTAGAATACTGAATAACACATCAAACAGGCATCTCTGATACATAATACCCTCCTTTAAAATGTAGACATCGATAAGTACTGGCTTTGTGATTTTTTTGGGCTGCCTATTTTTCGAAGGATAGGCTCGGACTCTCCCGAGAATCACCCGGTATACTTAATAAATTAAAATATATGAGGCGCTATATAAAACAAAGGAATACAATACATATTATATTCGTATACCGTTCAATTTATTTATAGTATGTATTTTGATACTGCCGTGCCGCCAAATATTATCTGACTTCACACCGACCAAAGGTGGAAAAACGGTTGAGAAACGCTAGGGCAGTATGTTTAAAAAAAATGACAACTTACATTCTTTTTAGGAAGCGATTCGTGAGTGTCCCCCACTTTACAAATTAAACTAAATACCTAATAATAAGTGGTGGTCTAGTGGTTAGCGTGTTTGCCTTTGGATCCGAGGGACGCGGGATCTAACCTGGCTGAGGTCGGCGACATTTTCCTAGCGGGGAAAATGCGCCTTCTGTCGGATAAGAAGTAAAGCCGTAGGTCCCGTGCCACTACGATGTGTGACACGTTAAAAATCACTACTGGAGTTGGAATAACCCCAGATAGGCAAAATGCTTAGTTAGGGTGTACAATAAGCCAATGATGGCTGCAGTGCTTAGAGATGCTTGGAAAACCGCGTCCTAGATCTCGCTCTTTCAAATCAATCAATCATCAATCAAGGTGGGAAGCATAAGCTTTATAGTCGTTAAAGAAACAATATATATTTCAAGACATTTGCACATCAATAAACGTGTTATGATTACAGACAAAAGATTTATGTTTTTGAAAAATCATATTGTACAAATGTAATAACCAGTTTATTCCAACATACAAGGTGTCAGACAGTGAAATTGTACAATTTGTACAGAATTCAGAAAAAAATGGTTGTTTCAAAAAAGGTGAAATTGGCCCCTAGTGCTACCTAAAAAAAATCAAGTTAGCCTTGGATCTCAAAAACAAATGATAATATAAAGTTGTAAAAATTACAGATAGTAGAACTCATAGGTTAGATCAGATATTGTTATATAGATAGGCATCTGTACTTGAGCAGGCTCAAGAAAATCCCACTAGCGCCACAGGTGACGTAGTATTGCACTTCAATCTACAAGCGGCAATTTTAAATGCTGTATTATCAAGCTACTTTCGTTTTTAATCTAACACCCCAGATATAAAAATTAACTGCAAAAAACTATAAACATTTAACTTTATACTATATTTCTATAATTTAAACACACAAATATAACAAGAAAATACAAAACATATAAAAATAAGACGAAATAGTTATACATTAACACAGTCTGTATATCGGAGAAAATTGCTAAAATTATCATATATACTATGTTGGTTTATTAACCATCCCTCTCATAAATTCCTCGGAGTTAGAAAATTCATGAGCCTTATGCAACCTCTCTTTCAGGCTAAAACATTCCTTATCAAGGGCACGTGCAGTTTTTCGTAAACCACTTGCCAAGCTGCACAATTTTCTGGCTTTCGGGGTAAGGTGTGCCTTTGAACATCCAACTAATTTCAAAACACTCTGTCGTTGACAGAGATCTATAAGAAAATCAATTTAGCGGAATATAAGCAGCCGTTGCATGTTCGTGCATACCTATTCGACGTTTTGGAGTACGGACACTGTCTAGAATGGTTGAAGTATCACCCAGTGGTATTGGGGTGGTAGGTTTACGTGCAGTGATGTACGGCAATCTAAAATTTAAATACTACAAACGCTTAAGGATGGGAGTGAAGCTACTTGAAATTGAATGGTTGGTTAAAATTTTAAAGTATGTTATCTAAATACTTTTATAAAAGTATCTTCTAAAGGCCTAATGGAGTTTATGTTCTTACCTGTTGATCCAAATAAGGCAACCGATGTATTCTATTGTCTTTATTATTGTTTGAACATGTTGGAACACAGCAAACAAACACCATTTTTGTATTATTAATAACACACAACACAAAACACAACGAGCGAAAAACACAGGTTAGGTTACGGTAACGTCAGTGGTGACACGTGAAATAATATCAACAATGATATTTCTCACGAAGCGCACGCACTGCTCTAGGTGGGGGTTACGAGAAAGAGAAAGAAATACGACACCCAGCGCCAATTGTGTCGTAGTATTGAACTAAAAATATGATTTGACCTTGGCCATAAGAGTTCCCATGCCCTGGTAGAACTTAACTGCTTATAGTCTTGCGCTAAATCTTAAAGAATTCCAATAACCGTTTCCAAGATATTTGACCGTTTCCATACATTTTAGCGACCCTGTATATTTTTTGGTATACCGATAGAACTCTTTTTCTTAAAATATTGAACAAAACACTAAATAATAATGTTTTGTAATTTGTTTTATTACCTAATAACGCATGACAACAAAACAATACAAAACAAGCAATGAAAAACAAACAAATAAAAAACACAAATATCATCAATTGAGAAGGTGTTCAAAATGTACTTGGCAATAACCAAGTTTTATGTACAAATCAGTTACATTAAGAGGATACTTTACTCTCTATAGAAATTTACTTTAAATTTTAAATGTTATCAAAGCAAGAAATCCAATGCATTTAGAGAATGAATGGGCCATTCAGTGAAACCCCTGCAATCCGTAAGCATATTTGGTAACATTTGGTTTAAAAAATGCCAATATGTAGAGCGTGCAGTCCTACAATTTTTATGCGCTGAGGGTGTACAGCCATTGCAGATTCTTACGTGAATGCAAGCAGTGTATGAAAATGCATGTATTGCGTACCCAACTGTAACGGAATGGTGTCGAAAATTCAAGAATGGAAAAGAGGGGACTATGGATGAGCCACGACCAGGTGCACGGTGTACTGCATTAACAGAAAACAATATGGCATATGTGAAAGGCCTTATTAGAGAAAATCGTGGAATTTCAATTAGAGAAATTTCAGAAATTGTTGGTGCGAGTGTAAGATCTGTCCATAGTATTGTTTGTAATCTGAGTTACAGCAACGTTTGTTCGCAATGAATTCCTCGTCTCTTGTCTAATGAACAAAAATGCTTGCCAATGGGTTTATCTCTGTAACACCTCACAGGCTATAGGCAAAATGGTGATGACTTTCTTCTTTCAATAGTTGCTGGTGACGAAACTTGCTACCATTACTACGAGCCATCCCGTAAGTTATCGTCGATGCAGTGGAAACATTCAAGTTTACCACCACCGAAGAAGTTTAAAGCACAACCTTCTGCATGCAAAGTGATGTTAATATTTTTTTCAACCATGAAGGACCCTTGTTGATAGAGTTTAAGAAACCTCTAGTAAATGTCAATGCAAATCTGTACAATGTAACTTTGAACAAGTTTTATCAAGCTATAAGACGGAAACGTCCAGGAAAACTTACACGTGGGGTCACTTTACTGCACGACGATGCTAGGCCTCATGTTGCTTATGTGGCAAAAGAAAATCTTCAACGAAAGAAATGGAGGGTTTTATAGCATTCACCCTATAGCCCGGATCTATCGCCTTGCGATTTCTTTATTTTTGGACCGCTGAAAAGGGCGTTAAACGGTCGGCATTTTGAGTCTGACTTCTTCAATCAGCAGCCACAAGAATTATATCAGCAGGGTATACGTCGGTTAATAAATCAATGGGTGGATGCCTTAACTGTGACGGTAATTATTTGTAATTAAATTGTTGAATAAATTTTTTATAAATCAAAGAAGATTTTCAATTGAACACAACTCGTATTATTAGGTATCTCCCCTTCGTCTTCAGGATCAGAAACAATTTGATTTTCTAAAAGTAAGAATACTTTTGACCTGTTTATCTAATATCACCACAACACAACATTAACCAAGCAAAATTGCACAAGTAGATACAAAACTGTTACAAACATATTTTAGTTCTCATGATCTGCTAGATATCAATTACGAAACATTATTGTTCAATAGCTCTATAATTATTAAAAATAAAGACATCAAACCTCCTGATATCAGTGAACTTGCAAAAAGGAGTTCTATTGATATATCGAAAAATATGCACGGTATTCCGTTTAAAATAAAAAGGTTGATATCATTTCCGGCTCAACCAGAAATCCGTTCAAACCGCCATATATCGGAACCTTCACGTAGAAAATGTTGTCGAAATCACGGTTATATTTGCATTGTTTCTTACTTTTGCCCAACGCTGTATAGTAAAAATTGTAAACGCATATGATACTGTGTACACTTCCTCATATTCGTTCTTATTTAAAAATAATATCTCCAAAAGATTTTTTCACAGACATTTGACGGTAATTTATCAAACTATGACGAAAAGCTAATTTTTACACCTTATGTTGTTTGTTTACAATACAGACTAAAAATAAACCGCATATGCATCACAAATTACCTCGCAACTAATATTTAAAGTTACGTCAAACTCTATGCATAATTAGTTAACAAATAGAAGCTAACTAATGACTACCAAATTGCAGGATGTTTCGTTTTCTTTCTTCACTTATATTACTTTGGAAGGGCCAAGTTCCTCCAATCACCACAACTTTTTGAGAGTTACTCACCCATCACCCTTTGAAACAAGCGATCTCTAAAGAACGGGCCTTTCGTACATGGTGTTTTATATATAGTCAGGTTATCTAGATAGTCAAGGTTCTCAATCGTGGTTCCACAGCGCGATTTGTGAGCATTTCTGAGCACTGTCACCGGGAAGTTATTCCGGTCGCGTTCTATATAACTCGTGACCCATTGCCATTGAATGATATTGGGGGAATATTTCGCTTGCAGTAGATCGTTTGCTTGTTGCAATTAGTTGTATAGCAGTAATGGTGAGTGGGTTGTGACTTACGTAATCAGCTGGTTTGTTTTGATCACGCGACGTGTGCTGTGCTTATCTTAGATAATACTTGCATTTATAAACCTGTTTGATTAGAAAATTCCAGAAGTAATGAGTACTAGATAACATTTTCAAATGAAATTCTTGAAAAATTGTAATTGTGAATTTAATAATAAAATTGGCGCAAATTTTAAAAAAGTACGTGTTTGGTATAATTAAATCTGTTTTTAAATACAGGGTAGTGCGTCAATTAATGTACCCATTATTTGGGTTCTGGGCGGTCCTGGATCTGGCAAGGGCACACAATGCGACAAAATTGTGGCCAAGTATGGATTCACCCATCTATCGTCTGGAGATCTGCTAAGG
The DNA here is from genome assembly GCA_014611495.1 of Limonius californicus. Lineage (NCBI taxonomy): Eukaryota > Metazoa > Arthropoda > Insecta > Coleoptera > Elateridae > Limonius > Limonius californicus. The sequence continues at coordinate 33,426 of JABXWE010007190.1, forward strand.
AACGAGGTAATAATTTTATTTTCCAAATTACACTATGTAAGCTTACGTAACTGACAACTAAATATGAATGAGAAAAGCAATTCCAGTGGCGTTGCTAAGATGCCGCAACGAATCACTCAATGCAGTCGTTTCTATTGATGGCATTTTTATTACATGCACATGGTATAGTTAAAGGCATAACAATTGAAGCATGGTTACCTTTTTTCGCCATGTGCATGCTAAGTGCAATAAAACAGAACCTGTTCATGTTGCAGCTAATTTCGAAATTGTAAATCAAATCTATAATTAAATTAACGTTCAACTTATTCCTTAATGTCATGCAATTCAAGTTATTTAACTAGCTGAACCCGTAGGCTGCGCTACACACTTAGTTTCCTAGATTCTTTTAAGAAATAATAAACTACATGAAGATGTAAAATATGTAGATGTTTGAATATTTCCTGACAAAAAAAATCGTTTATCTGCATTTAACATGCATTATATGGTTTAAATCGTTCTCTGCAATTTTTTTGAGCACACTCTAACTTGATAATATGTTGTTTCATTCTCCTAATAAAATAACCTATATTTTATACATTTAGGTATTCCTCTCATAATTCATTCCATTTATTTGAATAAAACATCTTTCGGTGTAATAGTTAATTGTATTAAATTATTATTAAATGTATTAATAAGAAAATCAATTTCATGTAGAAATACATGCTAAAAAAATAATACAAACTAATATACCTGTCGATATTGATTATATTTATTTTATTGGACAACAAATTCAAACTTAAATTTTTAGATTATAAAAGGAGCATGATAAACGAATAAACGAACACCCGTGGGGGTAATTATAACGTATTTGCCCGAATACAGTGTGATCATTTTATCTTGTAACAAGTAGGTAGGCTACACCTCTCACATGTGCAGGAAATGCATAGTTAACTTTTCTTTTTAACTATAAAATATATATTTTTTTACATTACGAGTTCTTTGGACAGGCAAATGTCGACTACTGGATTGTTAAAACTTAACAAACGTCTGTACAAAGTTGTTGATATGTATAGATTCTTGTTGTAATAACAATCAATTTCACTGTATACTAATAGCGAGGAAACGGATATTATGTTGATTTTGGGAGAATGCAGAGGGGCGGCGGCATCATATAATGCTTTAGGTGTTTGGAAAGAAATTCTCGGCAATAAGGACAGTTTGCCAAGCCAAAGGTATGACAAAGACATGTCACAACTATAGACGCTGAAGCAGACATCGAACAAGTAACTGGTAATCCCCACATACGTCAACGAGCAGTTGCAAGAACTGTAGGCTATAGCCAAAGTGCAGTATTTAACATTTTAGAAGCAAACCGGTTTGATCCTTACTACGTCACATTAGTGAAACACCTTACTCAAGATGATTACCTACGAGAGATAATTTCTGTCAAGTTTTAAGAAATGAAATTACTACTGATCCACAGTTTTTAAAATATTATATTAAGGATAGGTGTGCAAATAGACACAACTGCCATTTCTATTCACAAGATAACCTACGATGGATTCGGCAAACATACTTTCAAAGAATTTTTTACACTAAATGTATGGTGTGGTAGTGTTGACAACTTCACGTTGGTCCCCACTTCTTTAAGAGCAGTTTAAACGGGAAAATATATTTACACTTTTCTGAAAATGTTATGCCTTAACTTTTAGAAGACATTCCTCTTTATATTAGATAGCGTATGTAGTTTCAAAATGAGGGAGCACCTGGCAATTTCCATAGAAATGTAAGAAACCACCAAGGTGAAATGTTTCATAACAGATCAATTACAAGAGGTGCAATTCATTTTTGAACTCCACGTCATCACCTGACTCCGTTAGATTTCTTTTTGTGGGGTAAAGTAAAAAACGACATCTACGAAATACCCGTAGAATCTCAGGAAGATTTACGTGATAGGCGGATTGACTTATGTGAACAGCAAGGTGGACGGCAGTTGGACCATTTATTACGTGATTAATTAGTGTTTTTCTTTCTGTTTATATTTAATTTATTTTTCACGTTGATTTTAATGTTATGTCAACATATTGTTACGCTATCTTGACTTATATATTATTTATTAGTAAATAGCTGCATTGTAGTTTGTTAGTACATTCAACGTAACTACTTTGATTGTTATTTATTTACACAATGTAAAGTTTACTAAGATACCTATGGAATACCAACAGCTGTAATGTGTGTAGCCTATCTACTTTACAAGATAAAGTAATCACCCTGTATATTAAAAAAATTACATTTTTTAGGTGGTGGAAAGTGTATTTTAATAGATGAAATTACCATGGGATGATTAGAAAATAATATTTCTAAATAGGGCACAGGAAAAGGTATTTTCATAATTTTCGGCGTGTTACATCCTAATTCTAGTAGTTTTTAATATTTGCTGATATTTATAATTATACAGTACTTTTCATAGGCCGTATAGCCTGAACTAAGTAACATTATTGTGCTAACTATACAAATGAACAAGGCAAGTTAAAAAAGTTAGCTAATATAGACACTCTGAAATTCAATGGTTTAATAATAAACTACCCCGTTCTACTTCTACCTAATTCCAATATTTGCTATTATATTTTAATTTTTATGAGTCATCTAGCTCCTGTTAAATGATATTATACAAAATTCTTAAATGATTAAATCTGTTCTATTAGATTCAATCTAGAATATATAAATTTATTTTAATAAGGTTCATTTTTAGCAAATTCATGTAGCAGTTCGTTATTATTTGTGCTATTGTTTATTTCTACCATGTAGTTTATATTTAAAAATGCATTACATATGGCTAAAAATACCAGTCAGATAATTTTTCCAACCGAAGACGGTGTAAATGTCTAAATGCCTCAAGAGGATAGAGGGTGGTGGAGAGTATGGAGGAGGTGGGTAACATAACCAGTTCTAGATCAAGTTAGTGAAACCATGAGAGGCAAAGAAAAGCTGCTAGGGAACCCTCAGAACATGAACACAATAATGGTATATGTTTATTCTGAAGATTGCTTATACTTGTTAAAGTGATTTTTCATATTCTGTACACTCCCTACTATACAACCTTAACGTTTTTGAAAGGGGTAGACGAAACCGGTTCTACGCCCAACTTCTTTTTGATATTCTGTGATGTGACATAGTAGATATGTATGACATATATTGACTACATGACTAGCATAATTAATATGCGTATTATTTGAAACAAAAACGTTGCTTTCCCTGTATTTATCATTTATTCCTATTTGAAAATAGTACTAGCGTAGCTCGTCTCTCCATGTAATCTCACAGATAGCCTTTAAAGTATGTAATAGAAATATCACAACTGTCTATATCTTTAATTGAGTAGTAATAATGTGCTGAACAAAGTGACTCTTAATTACCGACAACTAAATCGATTCAGGTTAGCAGTGGCTCCCCACGAGGCAAAGAACTAACTGCAATAATGGAAAAAGGCGAACTGGTACCAATGCAAGTGGTCCTGGACCTCCTGAAAGAAGCAATCCTGAAGAGCTTGCCCAACTCTACAGGGTTCCTAATTGACGGCTACCCCCGCGAGAAGGAGCAAGGAGTCATGTTTGAGAAGAACATCGCACCCGTCAATCTGGTGCTTTTCTTCGAAGCGACCGAGAACACCCTGGTGAAGCGGCTTCTGGGCAGGGCCGAAACATCTGGAAGAGTCGATGACAACGAAGAGACTATTAAAAAGAGACTGAACACCTTTAACACCCACAACGACCAAGTGATCAGCCAATACACCGCTAAATTGAAAAGGGTAAGTATTGATGAGAGAGCTCAATAAAATGTTTAACGAGATAATTTTTAGATTAACGCCGAACGGGACGTGGACGTCATCTTCAACGAAGTCGAGTCTTATTTAGATCCGTTGGTAGCTTAGTAAATAGACTTGAATAATTGAATTGTTAACGAAAACGTCACACATACACACTCAAATATGTACCTAAACTGTCATTGTATTATCTATTTTCTTCACTAAAATATACACTTTTATCTTATATCTAAAATGATTTTTCGAAAACTGTATTCTTTCAGTATTTATATAATTTATGTCAGTATCCCGCCATAAAATATATATAGGAAAAAATAAGTCGGCGGAGACATACCAAAACATCTGGTTGTTTAAAATTGTTTTGATATATTGGTTTCAACTGTCTAGTCTCGAATTTCCTATTTGTGGCAATTTTGTATGAAAAATTTGCAAAAGTCGTGTTAAGTGTATTGAAAATGGGTGGGGTCTTCACCTGTGTGGAAGAGGTAAGAAGTTAACCCCAGATCTGCAAATTATTTAACAAGTTCTAAAAAAATTAGGTTCCTGACCTTCAACGTTTGGAGTATGACATGACACCTATCAAAACAAACCCGGTCCCTATAGTTTGGCTTGTTGGACCTCCAGGTTCCGGGAGAACGACCCAAGGTCAAGCTCTTTCTGAAAATTTGGGCTTTGAGCACATACGAATAGCATGCTTGTTAAGTGAAGAAGCATTAAAGGAAACCGATCGAGGGAGAATAATCAAAGAGGCTCTTAATAGTACTACTAAGAAAGTCCCCGATGTAAGTAGAACGAAATTAATTTGAAATGGCTGTTATCATTATCTATTTTTAGCCTCTAGTGGTAGATTTAATCAAAGAAGCAATGCTTGAGAAGGCCAGTACTGCAAAAGGCTATCTGATAAACGGTTTTCCTCGTACCACCAAACAAGCTAACATTTTCGTAAAAGAAATTGGAGATGTTGGTGTTGTGGTGTATCTTTATTCAGAAACCCAAGTGCTAATAAGCCGCATCCAAGAAAAAAAGGGAACGCATACGGATACAGATATAATCAGAAGAGACATCCAAAACTACATCAAAGAAGTTAAAGAGAGTGTATCCAAATTTGGAGCGAAGATTGAAAAGGTAAAGAACTGTTCTCAAAAGTTTCCATTTAACATTATTTCCTTTTCAGATTCACACTGATGCTCCTCCAGGTGATGTTTATGGGCGAATCGAAGCAGCTATAAACATTCGGCTTAACGTGAAGCCTTCGAATTCCTATAATGATCAGTTGCAAATCATGCAGGAAGTATAATAAAAATTGACGTTATCATGCCAAGCTAATTATACTATATCCGACGTGTATTTCCGTTCTTTGAAACCACTTAAACATGGTTGTAAACTGTGGGTTATAATAAAAATATCGTCAACATGAGCCTGTTTAGCACAGTTATTTTAATTTTAATGTTACAAGTGTTAATGCACAAAGCAAATCAGCCTTGCGAGTTCTTAAACGATTGGTCAATACGATCTTTTCATAAAGTCAGAAAGTGCCACAAATCAAATCAACCGGTTATATCAAGACTTAATGTGAGATCTCTAAATGAATGTATGGATTTTGCCAAAGAAAGGGGAGGTTTAGCCTTTAACTTTAGTCCTCCAGAAGCAACAATTTCACAATCTTACCAGGATTATTACTTTGCGAACTGCCAAATATTAGGTTGTCCAGAAATTGGAAACTCCACGTTAGTAAACGATACAACATTTGATTATTACAGTTTCTTTGGTGATTTGGAGGGTAAGTTGTGAAAAATCTCAAATCCACGTTCATAAAATATATCGGGTAAATCAAACAGCTGCAGTAAACAGTTCTTGCATCAAATCAGCCGGATTGTTCCGAATGTTTCAAGAGAAGGTCAACTATACAACTGCTATTATGAAATGCCAAGACTTCGGTGGAGATTTGGCTCACATTGTAAGCGAAACGAGAACCAATGGAATATCTAGCTTAATTAAAAATGAGCTTAAAGAATGGTATAAAATTGCATATGTGGGCCTAGATGACAGAAGGCGTGAAGGACGTTTTGAAAATCCAATGGGTGAACCCCTAGCCTGCTTCAAATTCAGAGCCTGGGCGCCTGGGCATCCTAGAAATAAAAAGCAACAAGATGATTGTGTGGTTATTGACTCAGAAAATGCTTGGAAGGTCGTGAATTGTCAGGAAGAGTTACCATTCGTGTGCGAGTTGTATCCCATGACAGTTCCAAAAGAAACTCACTTGCTGAACGCTACTTGTTTAGGAATTCAAGATGAAGGTAAAATCAAACACGATTAATAACGGGTCCTCCAAAAAGTCGTAGCTTACTCATAACCTCACTTATAAACAGAGATTAGTTAACACAGTTGTAAACTGAAATTATTTATTGTGATAGGTGCTGAAAATATCCGTTCGTTTTTAGCAAACATTTTAAAATTCTACGTTTAAATGCTTCTAACACATTTTCTAATATATCAGTCAATAAGAATACTGCTGCTTATTGTTATCCACATCTGTTTCCATAGAAAAATGCGTTGGAAGTTCTAAATCTAAAATAATCAAAAATGAAGATTTTTAAGATTACTTTGAATTGCTCGTAGTCAATATTTGGACATACTGAACGAACACATTTAAAAAATCCCTTCAATCGTGATTGTCTTTGTGATCAAAACATTCGATCAGAAATGCTTACGTGCACAATTTGCAACAATAAATGCAACACGATTGTAGAAATGCTGCCGTATTACTGCTAAAACGATTTCTCTGTAACTGCTGAGATAAATCACAACGAAATTATTTGAAACAGCAATCGTTGTTTGCGAAGACAACGGTTGACAATTGGTTGCCAACTGACAGAGGAATCTACATTACCGTTAATATAAGTGCGTTGAATAGTCGTCGGATTACCCTTTCGAAGTGACGTCATAATTTATTGTCCTTGGTTTACTTTAGTAAACAAGGAGAAACAAAAAAGAATTGAATGAAAAGGTTGTAGGTATAATTATTCTCTTTAAAATTAGTTCTACCTAGGTTTTTGTTCCCATTCCTTACTGTTCTCCATAATTGTTCTGTTTCGTGTTTTCTGTGTTTATTATCTACATCGTTAATATCTTGTTGTTGTTGTTTGTTTAAGTTTCATTCTAAAATGCCGATACATAACGAACAGTTCAATGTTTCAAGTTTTTGAAGAAGAGGGCGCAAGATTACGAAGAGAGGAAGGATTATTTTCACATACAAATGCTGTTTACCGCCCTTCGTTGGCTTTGAGAGTGCCAGACGGTACAATTTATAACCTGAAAAAAAATATGGTATCGAAACAGACAATGTTTATGAACAAAATATGTTGCTGAGTTTCAATTTTCTACTTCGGCATTATACAAATGGTTAAAAAAATTAGTTTCAAGTGGGAAAAGTCAAGCAATAGGTTGTATCTAATGGAAAATCCCGATATTTAGCTTAAGAGGTCCGCATTTCTTAGCGAATATGTGAAAAATCAAAAACTGGTGTACAGTATTTCTGGATGAAACTTGAATTTTCAGCAAAGGATCGCACACAAATAGTTGGCAAGATGGCACTTTGGCAACAGCATCCAAAAAAGCTGACGATAGATACAGATGCACAGTTCTTCATGCAGGTGGTAACGAGGGTTTTGTAAAAGACGCTTCATTCGTTTTCAAAAGTGGAACAAGTAAAGGTGATTATCATGACAACATGTCCATAGAGATTTTTGAACGATGGTTTAAAACTCAACTGATACCAAACCTTACAAAACCTTCCTTAATAATAATTATGAATAACGGTAGCTATTACAACAGCGTTAAAGCTGAGATACCCACAAAATCCTGGACTAAGAGAAAATTAATTTCTTGGTTAATAAGCAAAAATATAGACTCTCGCGAAAAAGCAATGAAAGACAAAATTTGGAATATTGTAGTTCTTCAACGAACAGCAAAAACCTACCACCTAGACGAATATGTCAAGCAATTTTATCATAAAATATTACGGCTTCCGCCACAGCATTGCCAATGCAACGCAATGGAAATGGTGTGGTCAGATTGTAAAAGAAAATATGTGCAACCAGGTCGTCGCCCGAAGATGTTATAACAACTTGGAGCAGAGTGGTTACAGGAGTAAGTGGAGCTAAATGGGATGTATATGCTAATAATATAGAACAAATTATTGAGCCGACGTGGACTGTTGAATATCGAGAAGATCTCTTCGATATTCAGCCCTTCATTATTACCATTGAAGACTCCGAAAGTTCTTCTGATGAAGAATTTGAAGATAAAATTTATTAAGTTTTTAATAGATAATTCTTACAGTGCACGTTGCCTCATTTTTGAATGTAACGGCCACTGATTACATGATTATTATTGTTGTTGCTTATTGTTAAAAAAAATATAAATTCCAAAGCAAATATTTACTAAACAGCACTTACATAGGATAGATTGTGATCCAAATATTATTTTAGTAAATTTGTATCTGCTATATACTGTTGTTATACCTGTCAGAAATACGCATAAAACATCCTTGTTGAGTATTATAATTTATTGATATTCAGTTTTTCGGAACAGTTTATTTATTTATTTTAAGGATACTATAAAAAATAAATCATTCTACCTTGCAAATAGAAACATCATCCGCTCATTGTATTAGAGGTCTTCCAATTGATCTTCTGTGCCCCCATGGTCTCTAATTCATAATTTTTGTTCAGTTACCTTGCTGTATGGCCTGGCCTTTCCATTTTTGCTTTGCTGACTATTCGCTCTTCTATATCTTCTACTCTTGATGCACTACTTAACCATATGTTTCTTTTCTTGTTTTTTGTGTTCTTCCCACCATTTTGGATGGATATGTTGAAAGCCTATGTTTCTCGGCACGGGAAATATATTCGTTAGGTTAATTTATCTATATAAGAGTCGCTCGGTTTAAAACGAAATTCGACGTTATCCGACACCCAATCTCTATCCTCTTCCATTTTAACAATATGCTGGTGTTAGGTTTCTATCACTCATAGATTTATGTATAGATTTTTGTCACTCCAATCTAGGTCTTCCGACGATCTGTTGGTTGCCATTGTAATACTTGCTTATGCAGTCTTGTTTCAGGCATACGCTGTATGTGGTCATACTATATCAGTTGCTTGTTGTCTGTATCGTTCATTACACTTCGTTCGATTCCCATCTGTTGTTTTATTGTCTCGTTTCTAATGTGACTTATTCTTGAAATACTTAAATATCTTCTCATCGCAGCTATTTCTACTGCATCTACTTTTGCATTTTATTTCTCAGTTATCCCCCACATTTCCGCTCCATATAGAAGAGAGCTTTTAACTATGTTTTCATAAATGTTGAACTTTCTTCTTTTTGTTACCTATTTCCTTACTCAAAATATGTTATTGAGATATCAATAACTTTCTTTGCTTGTACTATTCGTTTTTCTATCTCTTTTGTATCAGCACCAATTTCGAATATAACACCCAGATATACATAGTTCTGGCAGTTAAAGATTTATTATCTGTTTTCAAGGACCAATGGGCTAATTATAACATCCTGAGCGTCGGCGAATTGAAGAGTGCATATGCTTTGAGTTCAATACCCATGCCGTGAACCTTCCTTTTCTATCTTTTCAGCTGTTGCTACGTACATTTTGAAAAGGTTTGGCAAAATTCAGCATCCCTGCCGCAATCTTTTAGTAATCCGAAACTGTTGGGTGAAGTATTTACCTATATTTACTCTAGATTTGAAGTCTTTATATAATTCCTGCAGAATCTGTACTCGTATATGGGTATGGTTGATGTTCAATAGCTCCAATATTTCCCATAATTTAAAAATTGGAATGGTATCGTATGCCTTTTGGAAGTCTACGAATGTATTATGGGTTTCTATATTTCTAGCCGTCCTACTTTCTATGATTTGTTTGAGGCAAAACACATTGTCAGCACATGATCTTCTTGCACGGAAACTGCTTTGTTCTTCTTCTTCGTTCTCTCTAAAATCCCTATCAATTAGATCTCGTAAAAGTCTACTCATTGTGCTAGTTTCTGGAATACCACTACAATTGCTACAATTTTTTGTCCCTTTCTTGTTGTCTTCTTCCATCCAGAACTGGATGTCCATTTAAACATTTATTGGTGATATGGGTTAGCATTTCAGAAAGTTTTTGTGTTCCGTTTTTCAACATTTCAGCATATATCCCTTCTGGCCCATTTTCAGCTCTTTTCACCGTATCCATCTAAATCTTTACTTCTTCCCCTATACGTGTACCTCCGTTGTAGATCCTTTCAAGTATTTTTGTCTTGTCTCCTGGAGTAGATTCTTGTAGTGATCCTTCCATATTTGGGGTTTAATAATTTGTATGTATGCTTCGTCTTTCCCTGAGGTTTTAAAAGTTCCTATGAAATTCCACACTTCTGGGCATTTTCTTCCCCCTCTGTATGTATTAATTTCGTGGAACTTCTTGCCCCGTGTTCTGTTTTTCTCTGCATTTATGAGCCTTCTCAACTGTCTCTTGGTTTCTTTGTAAACTTGTTGATCCTCCTTTGTTTCTGTACTTAACCACACCAGGTACCTCTGTTGAATCAACATTTCAATTTCTTTGTTCCACCATACCTTTATACTAATTTTATTTTTCTGTAGAATAATTTATCTATAAAATAGATAGGTACAACATTATACAATTGAATTATGTGACAGTGTGCTATGGGAATGCTAATTTATCATGGAAGGTTGAAAGAATATGTTGATTATGATTTTTTTTTCAGACAAGCGTAAGGAATGCCTGGCTAAAAAGAAAGCAAAGAAGAATTCACAAAAGCAGCTTAATATTACAACTACTGATCGGTGTAAAGGTGAACTATAGATTGAATTTTCCATTAGTATTACGTAAAACGTGCAAAAAACAAGTTAAATAAATGCACGATACATATAATACGGTAGAATTAATAAAATGGAACATTATTCAGATTCAGTTTTGGATTTATTCTTACTCAATGATTGTTTTTTCTATGGTAAACATCCATTTCGCTCTGTTGACGAATCAAGTAGAACTAACAGCTTAACAAGTTAAACATTTTTACTTTCCCATACCTTATAGGTATAGGGTAAGTATTGAATTCATGAAAATTTTCGAAATCCAGATTTTAACGGAAATATCCGTTTTGGGTCTCTAGGAACCCAAAAAAGTGGTTTTTAAAAAATGTCTGTCTGTGGGTGGGTATGTACGTACGTACGTATGTA
>JABXWE010007191.1:0-25728 GCA_014611495.1 Limonius californicus
TCATTCGAACTCGAGGGAAAATTATCATAGGCGGGACAAAAAGACCACTCGCACTCATGCAAATTGCTTTCTTCCTCTAACAGCGATAATTTTTGATGGTCGAGATTGTACGGTAGTGATGCCCGTTTCGTCGACGTTAAAAATTCGTGACGGCGCAAAATTGCGTGCTTCTTGCAGCGGTTCGAAAATATCGAAAAAGTGTTAACTGCCTGTTGGTTGAAACCCCTAGCCCTTGCAGCAGAAGTAGCTTCAGGATTTCTAAGTGACAATTTGTTCCTTTTTAAAAAGGAACGCAACCAGTGCCATCCGGCCAATTGGGTCTCCTGATTAAAGTGATGATCAATATTGTTCCTGACAGCTAGTTGATATGCAAGGCTTCGAATACCTCTTGTTGTCAGTCCATACATCATACCTTCCATGTTCTTAGCGTAGTTAACCAGTTGTTCTTCTAGTTCTCGTGGAAATGTTAATTTCCTGCTCCCAAGTTGTTTTGTATGGTCTACCGCCTGTTCATTCTTGTTTTTGAATCGTCTTTCTAAAGTTGACTTTGGAACATTAAATTTCTTTGCAGCCTTTAAGTAGCCACAGGTTCCATTTCGTAACGCCTCCAGTGCTCCGGACATTGCCTCTTCAGACCAAGATTGACGGCATGTTTTTCTTTTATACGTAGAAGGCATCTGAAAACAAATAAAAATAAATAACAGAATAGTGTAGGTAAAATGGGACAGTATGAAATAGTATACCGTTTTACCTCAATGAAAATTTCCCATTTTACCCACATTTGCATTAAGATTTTCAAACTTACCGCGTAAAGAATAGGTGACCTTCAGAGCAAATTCGCACACACCACTCGTTAGCTAGCTTAACAAAGTAATACAGAGTTCAGTAACAATGCAAAATCACAAGTTGTTTTGTTGCAGGAGCTTATGCCGTCGAATATAAATATTACAGTCACAACTTTAGCAAACAATAAAAGCACTCTCCTTTCTTTAAAAACACTCCGATCGCACGTTTGCGTCTATGCTGTGACAATAGCGTTCAGAGGCAAACACGAGATGCAACTACGCGGCGTTGCCAGCTGTATTAGTATGAGAAACAGTTAATTCCCATTTTACCTATATATCCCATTTTAGGCCCACTTCCCCTATGCGCTTTGCATATATACCCCTCTTTAATGATAAGCATCTAACATTTGCAATATTGTAAGTCCTCTTAAACCCTTCCTTAAAAGTCTAAAATAAACAGAATTTAGGTTAATATATATTTATTTTTATTTAAAATCTAGTGCAATTATTTTAAACGTAAATATAATTAACTAATAATTTCGTTATTATTAAATTGACATTCGATTATTTAACGTCTGTCTGTTTAGTCGAAATTAATTATAGATACATTCCACCTTAATATAAATATTGACTACATTCTACGTATTACTTACTCATTACTCCTAATTATTAAATACGTTAAGATATTGCCTGTATTTCAGTTAGTTGTCATTAGTTTTCGAGAATCGGTCCTACAGAGTTTTCAAATTCGAAGCACTTGCGGTTAACTGAAACAAGACGTAGTGTGAAAGAAAAAATGAAATAAATTCGTGCGGAAAAAGCAAGGGTGCGTACAGTTAGTGCACCATGTGTATTGCGTGTATACGATGAAGAAAGTGAAGTGAATATGTTAGTTTCTTCTGCCGAAGAACATTTTGATGGCGATCAAACAAATTTCCATAGCGTTGAGGCAATTTTCTTTTCATTCGTTTATGTATGTAATTCCATATCATAATAGAACTGATTACTTTGAGAGAATCCTACTTGATGTATTATTAGTTTGACTTTCATAAACAAATGCGTTTGCAGGCAAAGTAAAGTTCTACCTGTATAGTCCTCTTATTCTCTGTATTAGTAATCCGCTTGTTGTTTAACAACGGGTGGTTGATGGGATTTGTCCCTGGTTAAGGTGTTGCCTATATTTCCACGGAGTTTTAGCAAAATGAATAGTACATTTTTTAATCGCTAACTAAATTAATTCGTCACTGCGGGGAATGTACAGAGAGATCGATGCATGTAGGTCGATAAAATACTTTTCACGATTTAGCCCATTGAAGAAAGGATTGCTCTAAATGGCCCTTAAATTAGGGTTTTCATTTTACTGCTATTAAGCGGGATATCTTAGTTGGCGTTTTACTATTTCACGGTGTAAGACATCACTAAATATAGAGACTGGGAATATGAGTGGAATAAAATAATGTAAATCTTGAGCACAAAAAAATCAGGAAAGAAAGATTATAATGAGTAAACTAAACAGTCAGCGACATGAGCAATGAAGGTACAACTAGGATAATAATATGAATATAAAGAATATCATTGGTAAAGGAAGGAAACTTTCTGAAGAGATAGCAAAAATAAGAATTAGAACGGCCACAACCAAGACAATCAATAAAACGTAATTTTCATATAATTGTTTATATTTTTAATACATCAAGTACAAGAGTGCGATAGTGTAAAGAAATTTGTACTGGAAATCCAGGAACAAAATACGAAATCTATGGTAATGGTAAGGGTGGAGTAGACAACAAAGAAGCATTTAAAAATAAGAGTAAAGTAGGATAGAGGATACAGCTTTGAGGATACAGCTTTAAGAATGTAGAACATTTCAAATCCTAAGGAACTCAAGAATTAGTGATTAAAAAGAAGGAATAGAATGAAGATTGACACCAAGAAATAAAAGTGTGAAGTATCGAAAACGTTTCACAGAAACAGAAAATGTTTATATACTAAACTATTATAAGATCAACAATGATGTATACAGTTTAGATATGGTTATTGAATAAATACGCATAGAACTAACCTTAAATATAAGAGAGACAAATGGTGAGAAGAATGAATAGAGAAATAAATTTATTAGACCACAGACAGGCAAATGCATGGATAGATGGAGTATATAGTAAGAAGAAACAATGCAAAGCTGACACAAAGAGCAATGATATAGGATTCGTGAGAATTGAGGAAAAAGTGGGATCGCGGAGAAAATGAAACACAAAACTAATTACATAACGCTATGAACAGAAACCAATAGAGATGATGGTTAAACACGCAATGGACACCGAAAGCCTAAAATTACTAGTCAAATTGTAACGAACGTACAAAAATTTGTGATCAAGTGGTTGTTCTTGCTTTTGCCTTTGTTAACGTAATTAAACTACCAACGCAATTTACTGTTAAACATCAATAAACTTTATTTATTGGACGAACAAGAAGAAGGTAGTAATTCTTTCTATGAATTTTGAGAGAGTGTATTCAGAAACTCCTGTAGTATAATTAAAATCTGTTTCTTCATAGTAATTTCTTAGTTGCAATTAATAAATAATTGTTAGATAATCGCATTATAGTAAATTATTGCGCTAAGTGAGGTTATGTGTTGCAAAGCGTATGAATTATATTTTGTGAATGCTTGTTGCTTACGAAGAGGTGCTGCCTAAGTCCGATGAAGAAAAGGTGAACAGCGGTGGGGCTTCTGTTGCCACAGCCTCGGGACATACTGCTCTAGCATTGAGTCTAAACCATTCCAATTTTGGAGGAGGCGATTCGTTCGGATCGAATTCAACATAGAAACGCACAGTCTGTGGAACGTAAGCTTTCAGTTTGTGCTGAGGATTCTTTACAAGAAAATCTTTATGATCTGAGGTTACCACTTCGCCGAACGAGTTCTAAAAACGTTTATGTTTAATTTTAGCTCTTTTAGCTGCTTCCCTACTTACCCCTACTGATATAACTGGTTTATCGAACCCTACTCGTAACCAAACACCGGTTAAATCCACATCGGAAAGGAGCGTCATTAGTCCGTACCATTTGTTGGGTTCCATGCTCTTTGTTTCGTACGAAAACAGTCGGGGACATGGTGACTCCCATTCGCCTTTGGCATTATTAGATATATCCGCTACATCTGTAGTTGAGGATTGTGGTGCTGCCGCGGTCCTAATAAATAAAATATTATTATTAAAATTATTGAATTCAAAAGTTTAAAAATAATGAGCCGTCTTAAAGAAAAATAAAATTAATTATGAAAGATGAAATATAGCAAAACAGAAACGAAACAAGAAAATACAAAAAATAAGAGCCTTCTAGAAAAATACATAGGAAAAACCTTCTCTAGAAAATTTACATGCTTTAAAATAGTAAGGAACAACAAGAGAGAATAATAAAGAACAAATAATGATAAACGTGTTCGTTTGAGTTTAGCCGCTTAGCCTTTAAAAATTTCCATCTGTTCCGTTTGACGTACTTATGTAAGTCTGGATTTATCGACAAAAGGCAGTTCTTGGAACTCTTCGCTTGCAGGTGCGTCAGAAGACACGCGTACAAGAAGATTGTTCTAGAACAATTTCGTTGGGTGGGAGTATTTGTCGCAGGGGGAAGTGAGTGGACGCTAGTCTCTGGAAGTGAACGGATGTTTTTGTTCGAAAACCGGGTTGTTGCCTGCTCTCTTCTGCTAAATGAATTTATCGTTTCGTTTTCTCCTTAGGCAAAATAATCTTCGACTTTTGTCGGATTAAATATATTAGAAGAGTGTCAGCGTTTGTAAAAACAATTCAGTGAATTTGTTCTTTCGACTTGTGTCGGAATAGAAGCTTTTAACCTCGTGACAGTCTCCTTTGAGCCGTTGCAAGTGATCATCCTGCACAGCGGCTAAGATTGTGGCATTTGAAGTTCCCGTTTTTCTATTCATCGTCAAAGAAAGTCCTGGCCCATAGCGTTGTGTCTCCCGCGTGATCCAGTCTTCAGAGGAGTGCCTTAGAATTGTTTCCTGCTTCCAGAAGAACCTAGGAACACCCCAATTGCGCCTCTCTCTCTATTCTGTACCGAAGAGAAAACTAAGGTAGAACATGCCAATATACAATATACAATGTTTGTTTTTCTCTATTTATCAGTGTTTCGTTAAAGACTAAGAAATAGAACAGTTTAATTCCCTTGTAATATTAAAAGTGAGGCAACCTTCAGTTGTTCAGTGTTTCATTATTCGTTTAGGTTAAAGTTTAATTAATTCTGTAAACTCGAACGTCACTGGCTGCGTAGATTTGTTCATTAAGTAAATGCCGCAAGCCACTGGCGGGGAACCTATGTGGTTTCAACTTTCAATTTCCCCTTTGTGTTTAACTACAATTATTGCCGATTTGGATATTTTTTTCTTGTACTATGTGTGTTACCAATTTCAAACAGCAGTAGAATTACATTTGTCTTAAAATTCACCATATCTTTTATGTCTGTGTAATTTTATTCTATTGTGTGCATGAACTTCCTAATATGTATATACAGGAGGAGGCACAATAAAGGCGAGTTCGTTTCCCGTAAGCTGCTGGCCTCTCGGCCTTCCACGAGGACCTACAATCAGCTGTATTGGGGAGGTCGCGCCCGCTAATTTTGACCCACTCTGTACACAACCAGAAAGATTTAATCCCGTAAGCGATTTCCGTGAACCCCCCTACTCCGCTGAGCTAAGCTGTAGGCCTTTTTCCGCCTATCTGGTTACGGGTCGACGGAAAAGTCTGTTTGGCCTGTAACAATCTGTTTCTTCATACTAATTTGTTAGTTGCAAGTAATAAACAATTTTGAGATAATCGCATTATAAAGTGAGGTTATGAGTTTCAAAGAAACGGCAAAGTGTACGAACTAAGAAAACAACTGGTGTATGCAAAAGAAAGCGAAAAATACGTCTTGAATATAGTTATTTTGTGAACCCTCTATACTTACGAAGAGTTGCTGCCCGAATCCGTTGAAGAAAAGGTGAATAACAGGGGGGCTTCCGTTGTCATAGGCTCGGGACATACTGCCTTAGCATTGAGTCTGAACCATTCCAATTTAGGAGGAGGCGATTCGGTTGGATCAAATTCAACATAGAAACGCACAGTCTGTGGAACGTAAGCTTTCAGTTTGTGCTGAGGATTCTTTACAAGAACATCTTGCTGATTTGAGGTTACCACTTGGCCGAACCAGTTCTAAAAATGTTTATTTTTAATTTTAGTTCTTTTAGTTGTTTCCCTATTTACCCCAACTGATTTAACTGGTTTATCGAACCCTACTCGTACCCAAACTCCTGTTAAATCGATGTCAGAAAGGAGCGTCATTAGCCCGTACCATTTGTTGGGTTCCCTGCTCTTTGTTTCGTACGAAAACAGTCGAGGACATGGTGATACCCATTCGCCTTGTGTATTATTAGAAATAACCGTTGTATCGGCGGTTAAGGACTGGTGGGTTGGCGTGGTACTAATAAAAACAATTAAATGTTTAACATTAAAATTAGAGTATTTAAAAATTTATTGAAATAATGAACCGTAAAGAAAATGAACTAAGAAATAAGAAACTTAGTAAAAAAGAGACGAAATAAGAAAATGTAGTAAAGAAATAAGAGACCTCTAGGAAGCTATGTAGAAAAAGAAACATCTTCGCTCGAAAATTGAAATGTTTAAAAATTGTAAAGCACAACAAGTGAAAAACGAACAATAAACATCTAGAATTGAAAGAACGAGAACACTATAAGGACCGAAAGGTAACAGTGGTAAAATGAAAACCACTGAAAATAAATTGAAAGTAAAGAAAAACAAATCTAAGCTGGAGACGAAAACATATTCATCGAAAGTGGTATGAAAAGACAAGCTGGGAGAATATATGCTAGTATTAAAGCTACAGCGCCGGCGAAAAGTAGAGGCGATAACATGAAAATAGGCTAGCGGAAGCTCAAGTTCACTGATTGAGAATGTGAGTAAAATAAAAGGAAAATAGTTCTTGAGCACAAACAATCAGTAAAGAAAGGTTATGACAAGTATATGAAACAGTCAGCGAGGTGTACACTATACATAAAAGTGAATAATAATACAAATGATTGCATATCAAAGGCAAAGAAAGAAATTATCTAAAGAGATAGCAAAAACAATTACTAAAGAATTAAAAGACAATGATAGCCAAGGCAGTCGACAATAAACAGTTTTTCACACTATTGCTTACATTTTACGATCACGAATAAGAGTACGACAGGGTAAAGAGATTTGACCTAGAAATCAACGAAGAAAGTACTAAATATGTAATAATGGCAAGGGGACAGTAGGCAGCAATAGAACTTTTAAATATAAGATAAAATAAATATAGAGAATAGAGCTGAAGAAAGTGGAACATTTCAAAATCGTGAGACTGACACACCAACAATTAAAAAAAATTAAAAGTAAGGAGTTGAGCAGAAGGGAATAAATATGCAAAGTGAAAAAACGGATCACTGAAAATTGGGATAACAAAACCATTAGATAAACAGTGATGTATATATACGCGCAGGACAAACCGGAAACATATGAGGAACAGAGGAAAACTGCAGTGTTGGATGGATGGAGTCTGTACCAGAGAAAGTAAAAACTTAAAGCGACTTTTAATAGATCAGATATTTTAATTCCACATTCAAAATTATACTGTAGTTCAGTTTTCCGCATAATCTATGTTTACTTGGATATACTTTATAACGTTTTTTAGTTTTGCCGCTTTATAGGAATTAAAGTTTTATTTTAATTGCCGCTTTTAAGTCAATTACTATTTTACTATTTTCAAAATTAATGTATGGGAGGTCACTTGCGAAGCAATGGCCGGAAGTTCCACGTATAAGAATTTTGTTCCAGAATAATTACGATTGGGTGAGAGTTTTGCAGCAGGGGGAAAGGTCCAAGCGCTAGCTTCTGAGGGTGAACGCAAGTGATTTTGTGGAGCCGGAGTTGTATGACAGCGCCTCTCTTAAATTCATATATCGTGTTGCTTCTTACCTGTGGCAATAGAATCTTCGACTTGTCGGATTAAAAATATTAGCAGAGTGTCAACTTTTTGTAAAGACAATTCAGTGAAATTGTTTTCTCGACTTGTGTTGGATTAAAGCCTCCAACCCCGCGAATTCCTCCACTAAGCCGTCGCAAGTGATAATCCCGTACAGTGGCGGAGATTTTGTCTCCTGAAGTTCCCGCCTTTCTTTTTGTCTTCGAAGAAAGCCTTGGCTCGTAACGTTGTCTCCATGGTGATCCAGTCTTCAGGGGCATACCTACGAATTTTAGCTGCTTCCCGAAGAACCTAAGAACACCCCAATTGTGCCTTTCTCTACTCCCTACCGAAGAAAATTAAGATAAAACAAATTGTTAATTGTGTTGCGAAAACTTGTGACGGGTTTCATTTTATTGGATTAAAGTGCTGAACCTTTTTTTTTGATGCAACGAAAAGCAACCTTCAGTCATCAGTTGCCATTATTTGTTAACTCTAAAGTGTAATTGTAAATTGTAATTTTTCTAAACTCGAACGTCACTGGCTGCGCAGATCTGTGTGGTTAGTAAAGTAAATACCGCAAGCCCGGGCCGGCGAACCTCTTGTTCGAACGTTCCAACTACCCTTGTGTTAAACCATAATTATTACCATTTTGAATGTATTTTGTTTTGTATTATGTGTCGCCAATCTCAAACAATAGAGTTATATTTGTCTTAAAATTCCCCATATCTTTCTTTTTCTGTGTTTTTATTGTATTGTGCATGCGCTTTGTAAGCTTTATATACAGGAGGAGGGCGGGGATGGCTCAGTGGTAGAGAGCCAAGCTTTGGGTGTAATAGTCCAAACGCTTCCCGGTCGAATCTCCCCAGGGTCGGAAACTTTTCTAATTCCCTGGGCGATCGATACCGGATCCCGGTCTCCAGTTGCCACTGGGGATCAAATTAATGGCACTCCTCGTATTTTGGTCGCATTAGAGGAGTAATAAGACCATAAACAAAAAACATTCACACACAACAGCAGGTTAGGCACGGTTTCGCACCAACACGGTAACCCGCAAAGTCGAGCCATGTTGTGCATTACACAAACTAACTTAGCTTTGTCTCACACCAAAAGCGATGGGCCTCTAAGGCCTCTGTATACAACTACGTATGATTTCCCTCCCCTATGAGTTTCTCGTGAACCACCCCTACTCTTCTGATTTAAGCCGAATGCATTTTCCATATTTCCTGTTGCGGGTCGACGAAAAAGCTCGTTTGGCCCGTAAGAACTTAGTCCAGCTCTCCAAATGCTTTTCAATTCCCTCGTTGAGAAAAGTTTTTGGTCTAGTGGGTAACCAAAATTTGCACCACCTCAACCGCTTTTTCATCCGCATTAAATTGCAGTTCACCTAGATCCTCATTCAATGGCCCAAAAAACGTGAATATCACCTGGTAGCAAGCCAGCGCTATATGATAGGTGGTCTAACAGTTCGAAACCAAGATCTTTACTACACTGGAGCGTAACCATTTCGAAAATTGAGTGAGTCGTGGACGATTGAAAATGCTAATCTATGGCTAATGTTTAATTCAGTTGCAATTTCATCAATTTTGACCAGCCCGAAATCGCGAACCATTCGGTCAATTCTCTCGCTGTTGATGTCTGTTTTCATAGTGGAAGGTCTAATAGAACCCTCTTCATCGCAAACTGAAATTCGTCCATTTTAGAAACGATATATCCGCTCATAAATCTTGCTTTTGCTTAGATAACTGTCACCATTCTGCGAATTATTTCTGAAGGTTTCACTCCTTCACTCGCTCCACTTCTTCCTTGGTGCAATTAGATAATGGCGCACTCATTATAAATTGACTTAAAATCAGGATAGAAAGCAATTATAACGTAAACATGCGACAACACTTTGGGGTTATATGGTTGTGACAGTTCAGTAGTGTTGCCAACCACTCGTTCGGGAAAATAAAAAGTCGCTTTAAATTCTGACTTTCCCTCGTTGTAAGAAAGGGTGGGCCGAAAAACATTGATAAAGGAGCCGTGGGAGTTAAAGAGAAAGTAAGAGCAAGGTGAAAATGAAACCGAAAACTAGATATACAAGGCTACGGACAGAAACGAATAAAAGATTCCGGTTAAACAAGCAACGGACCTCGATATCCTATAATTATTAATCACGCTGTAATGAACTTACAAAAAATTTGTTGGTGCTGCTTGCTCGTGACATTAACGTGATTAAACTGTTAAATACCATTAGCTGTTAAACATAAAAAAGAGATGTGAATTATTTGGATTGGGTATGTTCAGTACCTTTGTAATAGAATAAGATATGTTCCTTTATGAAGGTTTCTTATAATCTATTCACGATTGATTTGCCATCCAACAGGCTGTGGAAATCTGAGGGAATGTGTGGTATCATTGAAATTTGTCAATTAATTAAGTTGGGTTATGCTAGTTTTTCTTGATGGAAGTTATGTTTTTTGAAAGCAGGCAATGTTGCCAGTGGAGCTCATTTTCTTCATTTAACGTCCGCCTATTGCTGCTCAATATTGGTTTATAATACTTAGATATAATAATGATTTCATTATAAATAAAATAATAACTATAATTTAAATGTTGTCGTAACACATACCAAATACATATTGCTGTTCTTTTTACACGAGAATTCTGAACTCAAATCGTATGTATACAGAGCATATTCCCCGCCATTCTAGGTTGTCCTATATTTAGGTCTTGCAGCAAATTAAGAAGAATTAACGTCCATGCCGCTCATGTTTCAAATTGATATTATGGTAGTCCAGTGATTGACTATTTGTCTCTGGTGGTAAGAGACCCAAGTTCGTATTCCACTGAGGTCAGTGTTTTTCTCGGGCGAGATAAGAACTGTAAAACACTCATTCACAATTTAGATGCCAAAAGAATACCCCCTACTCTATTCCACCTTCATGCTATCACTAGAAGTATCTGAATCATCGGCATTCTCCGATTCTGAATCAGATTCTCCAATTGAAATAATGAAAAGAGGAATATCTTCAAACGATAGATTTCCCATATGTTTTTTCCAGTCTTTCGAAATAAGTTTTTCACAATGCTCACAGAAATTTTTCCACATGTCGGGGGTACATTTTGAAAGAGCCTCACGCCGTAAATTTACAACCTTGTCTTTCAATTTTGGCTGCGAATTTATGTGCTTATTGTAATAGGTCTTACAAAACCCCCACGCCATTTCAGTTAAGTTGTATTGACAATGGTATGGAGGCAATCGAAGAACCTCATAGTTGCGCCTTTTCAAAATTTCGTCAGTTACGTATCTTTTATTTCCGTCTGCTGTAAAAGGTTTAATTAACTCCCAAAGTTTTTTCTTCGTAATTTTGCCCTGAATTTCGACATTGTGGTGGTTAACCAACCATTCCTGCAATACACCTTTCTTGCAAGAAAATGTGGGCGGCTTGTCAAACTGCACTGAATGATAAGGTGCGTTGTCCATAACCACGACAAATATTCCTTGCAACTTGTCCAAAGCAGGAATCAGCTGATTAACCAACCAATTTTGAAAAATTTCCCCATTCATAGTTTTATGATAGTCCCTGTAGTTGTTGTTTGAGTCTAGTAACATGTCACACCCTTTCAGAAAGCCTATATTACATCCCGCATTCAAAATCGAGAACCTCTTCCCCTCACTTCTAATTTTGGCTGGGTTACTTTTAAGATCGGTTTCGTGTATCCATTGACGACTCGCGGATCCATTTTGGTAGATCCACGTTTCGTCTAGGTACACGAGAACGACGTGTTTTTGTTCACATAAAATTTTCCGTCCATTCACCATTTTGTGTTTGTAACCCATTGATTTAATAATTTTGAATAAAGTAGTCCTGCCCCCCTTGTATTCCAAATTTTGGCAAGAGTCAGCCAAGAGTTTGTCGAGAGTAAAAGGTTCATTCTTCAGATGATCTGCCAAATTTGTCGTTGCAAATCTTTTCTAAACGTGTAATTTAAGAAAACGTCCGTCTTAGCACGTTTACTACAAATGAAAGATTCCAAAACGTCCTTGTGATAAAATGTCCCTTATAGAAGGCTCAGACACCTAAAATTATAAGTAATTTGCAATTGCATATTTAAGAAATAGTACATGCTTACCCCAAATATATCAATTAATCGATTTATAATGGTAAATGGTGTTACAGTCTGGCCTATCTCTTTTATAATGGTTGAAAGCTTTCATAATTTGCAGTTTAGTAACTTTGTTAATTACTTTCACCATTCTGACAATTAAGTAGGTATAATATATTATGTGTTTTATTAATTCTAAACTTACTAGATTATTTTAGAAAAGTAGGGGACTGTAGAGCTGGCAACAGGGCAATTTCATTTTGACATTGCTAGAAATCAATCAAATAATATTTAAGAAATGCAACTTAAGAAAAAAAAACAGCCTGCTGGATGGCAAATCAATCGTGAATAGTGTATAGTTGCAATTAATAAATAATTCTGAAACAATTAATTGTATTGGAGTAAATTATTGGGTAAAGTGAGGTTATGTGTTTCAAGGAACTGTCAAAGCGTACCAATTAAGAAAACGATCTACGTATAGAAAAGAAAGAGAGAAACAGGGGCAGATTGACCACAGTTGTTTTGTAAACGCTAGATACTTACGAGGAGCTGCCAGAATCCGTTGAAGAATAGGCGCTGGTTTGCAATACCGTGACCAACGGGGGAATCTCTGTTGACACAGTCTCCGGACATACTGGTCTAGCATTGAGTCTAAACCATTCCAATTTTGGAGGAGGCGTTTGGTTAGGATCAAATTCAACATAGAAACGCACAGTCAGTGGAACGTAGGCTTTCAATTGGTGTTGAGGGTTCTTTACGAGAAAATCTTTATGATCTGAGGTTTCCACTTGGCCGAAATAGTTCTAAAAACGTTTATGTTTAATTTTAGCTCTTTTAGTTGCTTCCCTACTTACCCCTACTGATATAACTGGTTTATCGAACCCTAATCGTAGCCAAACTCCGGTTAAATCGACATCGGAAAGCAACGTTATTAGTCCGTACCATTTGTTGGGTTCGTTGCTTTTGGTTTCGTACGAAAACAGACGAGGACATGGTGATACCGAATCGTTCTGGGCATTTGCGTTGTTATTTAAAATTAAGACGAAAAGTGTTAATAAACACAGTTTTGGAGGCATTTGCTGTGAAAACAAGCTTTAATGTGTATTTAAGCAATTCGAAAATTAAAATTATATTAGCTTTAGATTTAAGATAGAAAATTATATCAACTTAACAAAGAATACAAGGTTTATTTGACGACTTGTGTTTGGTCAATGATGTATTTAAATTGCCCATAAAGTGGTTACATAAGAATTTTGCGTAGTTGCATACAAAATTTAACGTAGTAAATAAACTAAACACTTCTTGACAGGAAAACATAATTAAAAATACCAAAAAATACTCACTTGCAGAGTTTCCTTCACTTGACACAGATAAATAATGCACAAACAACCTTTCTTTCTTAGAGATGAACAGAACACAATCTTTCTGACGTAGTGCCAATTAAAGAATCGCTGGGAATTTCCTATGTCGAAATTTCCTCATGGGTAGGGTCAAGAACAAGCTCAGGTGCCTTCACCATTATCCGGCGTGCTATGCAGACATCGAAAAATGAAGATTGAGAATTTTTATACATAAGTGAGCAACAAAGAACCTGTTTAACAGATAATCTGCGCAGGAATTAATTTTGTTCAAGGGCAGTTAGGTAGATTGTCATTGATGTTAGTGGTTTTGTGGTTCTTTTTCGTTTAAGATATTTCTGTTTACTGAAATTTTATAAATCATAATAATAATAACTGGAAAAGATTTAAAAAATAAATATAATCAAAAATTTAGATGTTATAATTTAACAGGCTATGTAATCTAACAGTTTTCAAGGCAAAATAGCAAGTTCATACCGAGTTAAAATGATCATTGCATCACTGACTAGTTTTAGACGGATTTTATGGGACAATGTCATATTTAAGGCAATCGGTACTACTGGAAGGTGAAAAGATAATTGGACTTTCGCACGCAGAAAATACGAACCAGCACTACAATGAACAGGTCTTGGACTTGAGATAAGAGGGGGAAGAAAGGGAAGGTGCTACTGCAAAAAATTTACTTCTTTGTGATTTTGATTTTTAAATGTGACTGGAATGTAACACAGAGTTGATGAATAATTACTAACTGTTGTTTATGTTATAGGGACTTTAGAACATATTCACGCAGCATAATTTTGGTAGATTTTTTTAAAACTAAATTACGATATCAACTAGCATATAATATAATCGGAAACATCAATTTGTTACATCCTAACGGTTGTATTTATAGAAAAACTACACGCGTGTAGGCTTTGTTTGTATGAGTAATAGAAGTACGTCCGACAAGTATTACTAGAAATCGTTCTGGGAGGACCTTTTTAACATAGGACAGTTCTTACATAGCCGTAAGAGTTCTTTTTTAGTGCAGAAATTATATACACGTTAAACAGACAAACTTACACCTGTAAATTTCCTATAACTAAGGCGGATCACGTAGTTCGACTTGCCTGGGTTTTTTCAATGTTATTCCAGTGTATCGCGGCGTGCTGAATGCTGAGTTGAAATAGGTAAACTTGTTTTATTATCAGACCATGTTTATATTAAGACGATGGTGTAAGATATGTGTTATGTGGGTAAATGTAAGTATAAAATATCGAATATTTAATAGTATAAAATATGTAGACACAATAAATACAGCAATTATTCTGATCAATTCGACGAATGACTCACAGCGGTTTGCTTTAGAAGCTTTAACAGATAAAATCCCATTTTTGAAAAATGGACCAACACTCCATTTTGTAAATTCGGTCACTTAGAGTTAGTTCTACTACAAATTGCTAATCTTTTATTTAAACCGAGGCCAGCTCTGTACGATTTAATTTGCAGTCATATGGTCAGATTCTAAGAACAGTTTGGTTATGTGTTTTTGCAATTTTACCACGTAAATGTTATACTTTGAATTATGTTAGTCAGCCACTTCCAGTAGTTCTCGCACCCAACAAGAATAGTCAAATTCTCTACAGGGTGGCCCACCGCATACGAAATAAGTGCGTTTTGTGATACTAAAACTTTAATTCTACGAAAATTGCCCAACACCTCAAATTAATTTGCCAGAGGGACATACAATACGGCAATTTCCGTTCACCTATTTTCAACCTGAAAATTGGGGTGACTTACACCCTGAAAAGTGTAAATAGCAAGACGTATTAGAAGATGTAGAATTTGAAAGCTCGACGAATTTGCTTTACAATACTTTCCATATTTTTGGATTACGAGCAGTAGCTCAGAAAATGTAGGCTAACGTTTCAGGGTGGTAAATGTTCGAAAGCAGCATCACCAGCGTCTATATGGTAATAAAGTAATAAGTGTTGTCGCACATTCTAAAGCAGTTGTGGAGTGATTAGACGGTATTCCTTGATTACACGTTGTCGTTAATATTATAAAGCAGGGGTCCCCAAACTTTTTAGCATAAGGGCTACACTGACTCCTCCACTATGATCCAAGGGCCAAGACCTAGCTAGCTCATCATACCAACATACTGTAGTTTTGAATTACGCGCAAGTTTTCGTACTGGGACTAGCCGGCGAGTGAGACATCGAAGACGCGGGCGTGAACTCCGCTCAGTTCGCAATTTCGGTCGGTACTTCTGGGCAAGTACCAAGGACATTTCATTGCGGCGGAGATAGCCGATGCGCGTACTGTGCGTTACGTATTATTACGACTACTTACGACCATGCTAAATGTATAGTAGTGACATCTTGCGGAGAGTAGAGAAGCTAAGTGCAGGACGTGGCAAAGCTACAGTAGAACAGCGCAATCTTGTGGGGAGCGGTGGAATTATACAAAAACGTCAATTATGCTTGGTTAGTCGAAGTATACAACACCATCTTGTAGCGAGTAGCAGAGCTAGAGCATGTTCTGAAAAAGTGCTGCTGCGCGATGGAAGATTCGAGTACTTTCGAGAGTTTTCGAATATGTTCTATGCACCGAGGACGCGTGGTACAAATACGGGAGACAACCGAGAGTTGGACAGTTCCTCATTTTGAATTCAGAGCGACAGGTGCGATTTGAAAAGCGAAATACAGTGAGATTAATGTGTTTTGTCACTATAGTTTCTTAATGAAAATACAGTGTGTTTAATTATGAGTGTTTAATTTAATTAAAAGTGTCTTAAAGATAAATCCAGTGCATTTTGTTTACATCAGAACAACTGCTCTTAATAGTATTAATTGGCATTATTTTGTTTTGAAGTTACGTCCCTTTTGCTTGTATAAATATGGAAAAGAAACGAAAGATAGATAGTGAATGCAGAACATTTAAAGAGCAATGGGGATATCAATATTTCGTAATTGAGTCTAGTAATACGGCAATGTGTATAATTTGTAATGAAACAATATCAGTCCTCAAAGAATATAATATAAAACGTCATTATGAGACTAAACATTCTTAGAATTACTCCAAATTTACAGGAATCGGACGGATAGGAAAATAAGAATCTTTGAAACACGGGTTGCAATCTCAAGAATTGCTCTTTAAGAAAGTAAGTGCTGAACAAGAAGTATCAACTCGTGCTAGTTTCCGCGTGGCTCATTCAATGGCGAAACAGGGAAACCATTTACTGACGGCGAATTAATTAAGGATTACATGATTGCAGCAACAGAAGATGTGTGTCCAAAAAAGCCAGTTTATTTAAAGACATCAGTTTGTCAGCAAACACTGTGGCTCCAAGAGTAAACGATATTGCGGCAAATATATTAATTCAATTGTCTGACAAAAATCGACACTTAGAGTGGTTCTCTTTGGCCCTGGATGAGTCAACAGCTGTTTCAGGTACTGCTCGAGGGATAGATGCCAATTATGAAATGTAGGAAGAGATTCTTGACGTTCATAGCATTCACGGCACGACCACATATTTTTAAAGGAGTTAAAAATGCTGTTCAGTAAAACAACTTTCAATGGAAAAACTTGAAGTGTATCACTACTGATGGTGGCAAAAACATGTGTGCAAAAAATAAAGCTGTCGTTGCTCTGGTATCAAAGGCCGTAGAAAATGACGGTGGTTCAAAACCATTAGTCGTTTATCGCACCATTCATCAACAGTCTTTGTGCGGAAAATGCTTGGATATGTCAGAAGTTTTAAAGCCAGTCATGTGAGCTGTCAATTATATCAGATCACATGCGCTCAATCAATGTCAATTCCGTGAGTTTATTGAAGAGATTGAAGAAAATGTATTATGTAGGGTGGGCGATTACCCGCTAATGCTCGCTTTTTCCTAGTAGGTATTGCACTTTATCGGAGCATGTTCGAACGCGTCATTACTCTGTAACGTGTGATTTCTGGCGCATAGTGTATATCAGGAGTGGTTTTCCATTTCAGCGTTTTGGACGGCATATTTTCGGGTTTCGAATTCAAAAACTTGTTCTCATTTTTGTGTTCTGCTCATCGATCGGGAATTTTCGGATCTCGGACCGCAGTCAATTGGATTAGTAAGAAGAACGCTTTCAATTCTCAAGAGGTGCAGACTTGAATTTTTAATTAAGGTCGTTACGATACGGAAGATTAATCCAATTTGTGAATTTTCAAGTGATTAGGGGAAGTTTAAACACGGTAGTGTGATAGTAAATTTTTCCCTGGGAGTAATCCTAATTTAGTGCACTGAGGAGAGTTCTTCTTTCTGCCAATTTTACATCTTATGGTAAGCTTAGAAGGTCCGTATTCCACTTGTTTTCTTTTCCAAGACTGTTGAATTAATTTAGGCAGCAAACGGCAGCCGAAAGAGTGGAAAAAATCCGGATTCTGATCGCATTTATAACAATGTGGGAAATTCCGAGATTCCAGGCTAGAAATTCCAGTGCAGGAACCTTCGGTGCATGAGTAGCAGATGGGCGTACATCGAGTCCATCAGGGAAAAGAAAACCGCGTTCAAGGTCTGCTAGTTACTTTTTACCTTACCTGCGTTGGATTGATAAGTTCATGGAATTTCGAGAACTAGCCAAAAACGAACAACTGCAAATCGTTTTATTGCGTAGTCGTGTTTATATTGAAATATAATAAATATTCGACAAAATTTTTGTATTTAGTTAAATATTTTATTTGGAAACATTCTTGTTCATATTTAAATCACTTTTGTATATTGAGAACTTGTTAACTGGTCTGCAGATTACGAGATAATATTTTCTGATTTAAAGTTCAAACGAGAGGGGGAATTTTGCTTAAATTTATAATTATCCGTGAGCATATACCATTTCTTTTGGGTAATTAATCTAGTTTTGCGTATACGAGGCCTCGCATTATCGTTGATTCTAGACGTGAAGTCGGTGGTTTGTTTAACTTTGTAGAAGTGGATTTACGCTTCCTAATTTAAAATACTGATCTACGCATTATTGTTTTCCCTAGAAATTTTGGGTTCAATTCTGTATGTACAAACCAAATCAGAGAAAGTAACGTACTGTGGTCCGTTCATTTTATTTATTCATGAATGTGAACTGATGCACATATATATAACTTGGGATTTTTTTTGTTTATGCGTCATACATACATACTTTTGTATTGATTACTTATTTTTTTGATCATTATATTTGGAAATCTGTCTATTACAATTGTGTTTTATTCTGTCTCGAAAAATAAGTTTACTATTATCAAGCAAGGTAAGTTCATCCAGGAAGGTTCCTGTTTACCAAAGTTATCTTCGAGGAGGAAAGGGTTTTTTTTTCTTAAACAGGTGGCGCCTAGGCTTACATCGAACCACCCTTCTTCGACTGTAGCTAGTCGAACCCTTGTCCTTGATACCTGGACCTTGCTTAGGAATTTGATACTTCGCTTTTGTGTGCATAAAACCATTTTGTTGTCGCCGTCGTATAACTAGGCGTCACAACTCTTCAAAACTCAAACAACTACTACGTTTTGATATTGATAATCCATTCTTAACTGTCTAGTTGTAAATTTTCTTGTGGGTATTTTCTAATACGGAGTAACTTCTTTCTAGATGGTACTCTTTTGTATACAGGCAAATATCATCCTAAAATGCAAGTAGGCTAACATCTTTCTCTGAACAGTTTTATAAATCTAATACGTAGATTTTGTATAACAGCGGCCTTAAAATAGTACCCTGAGGAAGACCAATGAAGTTTTACGAGGACTGATTAATTGGTCATGTACTTTTGGACAGATGTTTTAGTTGGAATATAGTTTTAGTATGTCAGATATTACTAGTTTTGGTACCCCAAGTTGATTCATTTTTGTTGCCGAAATATCCAGGCGAACGTTATCATATGCCCGGTTTATATCTACAAAAGCGACTGATAAGTTTTTGTTTCTCGTAAATGCTAAATGTATATCCATAATTAAATTTGCGGCGTTTTCTATGGATGGCTCCTCTTTTAAACCCCTATTGTGAGATTGGTACTAGTTGATGATTTTCTAGCCAGTGCTACAGTCTGTTTTCAATTAATCTTTCATATGGTTTAGTCACACAGGAAGCCAGTGAAATTGGCCTGTAGGAATCACCACAGTTGCTGGTTTGCTAGATTTACAAACTGGAACAGATACACAATCCTTCCAGGTATCAGGTATGGATTCTTCGTTTTTCCAAATAGAACTCATAACTACTAATAATTTAATTTTGGCCCTTGGTAATACATTTATTAACATTAAATATTGAATATTATCTTTCCCTGGAGATATATTACTGCTTTTAACATGAAGGGCTCTAGAAAGTTGTTGTGTAAAAATGTTCGTTGTCTTCGACAATTTGAGAATTGTTAAAACAAACATTAAAATAAGGATCTGCCCAAGGTGGTGTTAATTTAGCATGGACTTCCACGGTTCATTTGCCCGAATTTGATGAAACGCGAATGCTTTGCTTTTGATTTTTGAATTTACCAAGCTTAACCAAAACTTGTTTAACAGGAACGTTCATATTTACATACTAACAATACTGCCTCCAGCTTTCTCGCTTCCCTTGTTTGGTGATTCTTTTGACTATTACGTTAAATTTATTGTAATTTAATAGATTTATTACGTTGAAGTTGTTTTGTACTGTTGATTATAAATTTTCTATCTTGGACAGCATGTTTGCATTATTCATTTCTTCTTTATTTGGTTTTTGCGAATATGTTTTTCGGCGTTACAGTTGCAGAGAAGAACAGATTCCATTGAACTAACTGTATACTGGTTTGGGGTCGCATGTATACGGAAATGATAGCTACATCGTTTTTATTGTTGTATTTCAGTAATATTCCTCTGTGCATTAAATTCAGATTATCTACTGTTTGTTGGATTTCTGTGTATGGTATACGAATATGAATGAACTAAAATGACAATACTTGCTTTGCTGTCATGGCGGTCTAGACGAGCTACATTGTAACCGGAAAAATTAATGTGCATTCCTGGTTTAAACCAAGTTTCAAAGAGTACTGCAATGTGTATTTGATGTTCCATGAGTAATTGTTCCAGGTTTATCTTGTTCCATACAGCAGATCTACAATTCCACTGCAATATATTTGTATGATCCTTTAAAATGGTAATTTTGTATCAACAGGCTTCGAAGCTTCAAGCCTTCTTCTTCTTCTTCTTTCGTATGGTTCCAAGGGAACAAAGGGCGTCTTGCGACGTTTCCATGGCTGGCTTATATAAGTACAAGGTAGCCAACCTTGCACTTCTTATCGCGTTAAACTTTCACACTTGAACTTTATATACTATAATGTTTGGTTGAGTGGGTTTATATCTGTAATTTATTACTATGATTTACAGCTCTGTGTTTATTTATGTTAATCACCTTAGTTTAATAATCACATTTGTTCAATAAGGTCTTTCCATCTGGTTTTATCTTGAGCGGTCGTTTTGAGTTCATTCCATGTTTTCCATTGTTCTTTGATTTGTCTTTCTGTCGATCTTTTCCAGGTGTTGTTTGGTCTCCCCGGAGTTCTGTTACCTCTAACGTTGTAATCTACTGCTTGTCTTGTAATGTCCTCGTTTGGTTTCCGTAATGTGTGACCTATCCATTGCCATTTTCTTTTCTTGATTGTACTTTCAATTGGTTCTTGTTGTGTAAGGGTCCATAAATCAGTATTTGAAATGACATTGGGCCAGTAGATATTTGTAATTCTTCTCAGACATCCATTGACAAATGTTTGAATTTTCTGCATTTGCATCCTATTTGTTGACCATGACTCACACCCGTATAACAACACACTTTTCACATTAGAGTTAAATATTATTTTCGTTTGCCTGTTCATTTGGTTCGATATCCATATGTTCCTTAACATATTAAACGCCCCTCGTGCCTTGTTAATTAGTCCTGCTTTTAATGTCTTTTTGATAGCCATTTTCTTTTGACACTATACTGCCTAGGTACATCATTTGATCAGTATTATCCACCGGTTTGTTCTCTATTTCTATGATGTTTTGATTCTTTCCATTTATACTGAGAATTTTTGTTTTATTCCAATTAATATTTAGCCCTATTTCTTTCGCTGTTGTCTGTAGTGATTTCAGTTTAGTTTGGGTATGTTTTATTTGCTCCTTTATTAGACATATGTCGTCTGCAAATTCCAACTCTTCCAGGAACTGTCCAAATCGCCATGTTAGTCCATTTTTGTTTTTCATTGTCTTCTTCATTAGCCAATCTGTTACAATAAGGAATAGTAGTGGCGATAGGATGCAACCTCGTCTGACTTCTGTTTCAACGGTAAACTGTTCTGTTATTGTATGGTTATGTCGTAGTCTAGCCCCATAATCCTTGTAAAGTAATATGATGATCCTTATTATCTTGTCTGGTATACCAAAGTCCTCTAATATCTTCCACACCTGTAATTTTATTATCCTGTCGAATGCCTTTTCGAAAGCTATAAGACATAGATGTAGTTCTTTATTCCATTCTATGCTTTCTTCGGTAATTATTCTGAGGGTACATATATGGCCAATACACGAGCGACGGGGTCTGAATCCTGCTTGGTTTGGACGCAAGTGGCAGTCAACTTCATCTTTCATTCTTTGTAATATTATCCTGGTTGTATCTTACTAGTTGAATTTAGTAGCGTTATTGCTCTCCAATTGCCACATTGCGTCTTGTCCCCATTCTTTGCCAGTTCTATAATTAATCCTTCATTCCATTCTTTCGGGATTTGTTCTTCACTCCAGATTTTGTTTAATAAGCAGTGCAGTATTTTAGTAGTTGTTTCTTCTCCCGCTTTGATTAATTCGCCCGGTATATTATCTAGCCCTGCTGCTTTATCATTCTTTAACATTTTGATAGCATTTCTTATCTCTGCTTCGGTGATTTCTGAGATGTCAATGTTAAGTTCAATCTTTTCTGCTTCAGCGTCTTCTCTTCTTATATCCTCTATGGTTATTTCTTGGTTTGTGTATATCTCTTTAAAATATTCAATCCATCTGTTAATAATTTCTGAGTCATTGGTAAGTAATTTACCTTTTTTTATCTCTTATTTGTGTAGATGGGAAGTTTTTGCTACCTGACAGTTTGCGTGTAATTTAGTATAACGTTTTCATATCGTTGAGACTTGCTGCTTGTACTGCTTTATTTAATGTTCTTTTGTCTTGTCTTGCACTTCTTGTTATCTGTTTGTCTTTTTTCCAATATGCTCTATCCAGTTCTTCTTTGTCTTTCCGATCTGCTGCTAGTATTTTTTGATTAATGGTTTTTCTCTCTTCTATTTTGGTCCAGGTGCCTTTTGACATCCATTCCTTTCTTTTCTCCCTGTACACGCCTACCGTTTCATTCGTTGATTCCCTCATGATGTCCTTATATCTTTCCCATAGCCTTTCGATTGGCATGTGTTCTATATCTTGTATGCTCTCATATTTATTTTTTATTTTCACCTGGAATTGCTTCTTTATTTCACAATCTTGCATAAGCCACTTTGTATTATAATTAATTCTTTTCCATTCTTTCCTGTCGTTTTTCTTTAACTTAATTCGAAGTTTTACTCTAACTAACGCATGGTCTGATCCAATATCTGCACCTCTTATAGCCCTTACATCCATCAATACAGTTCTAAATTTCCTGTATATTGCCACATGGTCTATCTGGTTCTCGTATCTATATATAATTAGATTCTTAGTAGCGCAGAAATTTACGAACAGTTCACCATTTTTGTTCATTTTCCCCACTCCTACTTTGCCCTTTACTTGTTCTCTGCCAATATTTTCTTTCCCAATTTTTGCATTGATATCACCCATTAGGATCTTTATGTCTCTTTTATATTTTTTCCTTACATTATCGTAGACTTTTTGTAGCTCGTCGTAAAATATGTCTTTTTGTTCTTGTGTGGTAGTGTTTGTTGGTGTGTAGACCATTACAATAATCATATTGAAGAACCTCGCGTAGAATCTTGCCCACATAATTCTTTCGGAGATTCCTTGCCATTCTACGAGGGCTTTCCTTGCATCATTGTCCATTATCAAGGCCACTCCCTTTTCATGTTTCGCGTTTTCTTCCCTTCTTCCTGAGTAAATGATTTTTGCATCCTTTATTAACTTTACTTCCCCACATCCTGTCCATCTAGTTTGCGACAGACCTATTATTCTTAACTGATATTTATACATTTCATTCACTGTTTGGTGTGTTTTACTAATCTCGTACATTGTACGTACATTGCAGCATCCTATGTATTGCTCTTAGATCTAGTTCATTTACTTTTGTAGTCTTATCGTTAGTTCTACCTGTTTTTTCTTCTGTTGCTTCTGCCGTTTGACATTGCGGTCGTCATCGTGGTATCCGTCCAGCTTATCCGTATCTAGTTTTTTTGTCATCTTATGCGTCTGCTCATCATTATCCTTCCCTTTCATTTCTGGTGAGCGTTCACTCACAGTTCTTCCTTTTTTTCTTTCGCTTACATTGTTATTGACTGCTGTTGGTTTCATTAAGTGGTCTACTGTGAAACTTACCCCCTCCACTATGAGCTTATTGTATCTTACAAATGCCTTCTTCCCTGCCTCTCTTTCTTTTTTCATTTGACTAATTAGTATTTTCCTCTGCTTTTGAACTACCGTAGAGTAGTCTTCGGTGATCCATATCGGCTTTCCTTTGAGCTTTTTCGCTGCTTTCAGTATTTCCAATTTCGTGGACAGTTTTACTAATTCGATTAATACAGGTCTGTTTTTGTTTTGTTTATTGTCTTGTTTGTATCCTATACGTGCGATCTCCTGTATTTAATTCTCAATGTTTATTTGTATTTCCAAATCCCTGAGTAGGACTCTCACTTTCTCTTTCAGTTCTAACTTGTGTTCCTTTTCTGATTCTGTTAAACCCTGTATTTTTATTCTTTTCTTCCTAACCTCTCTCTCGAGTATTTCAATTTTTATTTCGTGGTCATTTAATTGTACTTTTAAATTCGCATTCCCTCCTTCTACCACTCTAACTTTGTTTTTTATATTATCCAATTCCATTTGAAATTTATCGATTTTATTTTCAATACGTTCCGACTTTTAATCCATCTCCTCTAATTTGTCTTGAATTACTTTTAGCATTGTTTCCATGGTTATTTAATTAGTTATTTTAAGTATTTGAATTTATTTAATAGCTTCAAGCCTAGTAGTAATTATTATACTCAGAAGTTCTTCGTGTTGAATCTCATATGAATATTTTTTCTTAATAGATCTTACTACATAACAACCAATGAAAAGCCTTTTTCGTAATAATGCAATTAATATCTTCAGTTTGTTCTTTCGCATATGAATTATGCGAATTTTAGTTGTACGGATTGTTTAAAATATTGCCCGGAAAAGTGGGTTTTATGGGGTTTAATAGGAAATCAAGGACAGAGAGAACAATTGTTGACAGACAAAGGTAAAATAAATAGTACAAAAGAATATAAATATCTAGGCGATACTAACAGAAGACGGAAGAGATGATAGAGATATAGTAGAAAAACTGAGAAAAGGGCGAGCCGTGCTAGTAAACTCAACTCCTTAGTATGGAGTAAATAAATCAGAAAGGAGACAAAAGCTTACATGTTTAAATCTTTAGTAGAGAGTTGTGTAACGCAAGTTGTGGTGTGACCTTATTAGACGGAATAAGAACTGACACTATCAGAGAGAGAATGAACATAGAAGTAACGCTAGCAGACACCATTGAAAAGAAGCAACTGCCTTGGTTGGTCTCACATATGAAGAGAATGGAAGAATGGCGGTTGCCAAAGGAAGCATGGAAGTGGATCCCCCATAGAAGACGAGAACGGGGAAGACCCAGAACTAGATGAGGGGCCGTAGTTAAAGAGGCTATGGAACGATGAAATTTAAGTGAAGATGCGTGGCAGGATAAAATAAAATTTACAAAGGTAATGAGGGGAAAGAAAATACATTGTTAACTAAAATATCACGACAATATATATATATATATATATATATTTTGCTGTGTAATAAAAGTCATGGTAAAGAAAAAGAAAGAAAAAATCCTTCCTTAATTTACCTTAACTACCAATGAAAATACAAAGATTATGACAGGTGGGATAACTGTCATGTTGTCAAAGCCCATTTTTAAAATATTATTAATTTACAACAAATCACAATAAAACCTCTAGATGGCACCCCCGCTTAATTAGTATCTAAGCTCCCCATTATAATATCACAGCATTTTCCCTCTCTAAGAGTTTTACAAATTTTGCTTCACCGATGCAAAATTTTAAACACTCTTATAAACTAATAACAACACAGAAACCATATGAACATTACCATCAAAATTATCAAACAGAACTTACATCAACATTAACTAGTTTTATTTTGTTAACGACAAAAAGGCTTTTTAAAAACAAGATTTATTTTAAAAAGTACAATTATGTCGGAGCTATGTTTGTGAAGAGGATCTCAGAACAGAACTGAGAACTTAACTTAAAACTAATCTTAATTACAACTCCTATGACGCTCAAACGAAGCGTAA
>JABXWE010007192.1:0-18118 GCA_014611495.1 Limonius californicus
AAATAATCACGCCGAATTACATTCGTGGTAATAATTTTTTTTTGATAATTTTAACTAGATTAGCACTCATATTTGTTGCTATTAAGAAATCCCACTCGTGGACTTCGTCCACTCGTGAGATTTCTATAGCAACAAAGATTCGTGCATCTAGTTAAAATTATCAAAAAAATTATCACCACTTATGTAATTACTGTTGACAAAAATCGGAATTTCATCAAATGTCATGTTGGATCTTTGATATGATGTGTTGGTAGTAGGAAAAATGTTGTATGCACCTTGGGAAGTAAATTAATTTTACGTTCGCGAATGTCTATGTACAAACAACATTTTTGAACGTAAAACTTAACTTACTTCCCATGGTACATAAACTACTCTTTAGTTTATTTAATATCTAATAATAATAAATAATTTCAGCATCTGACTATTCAATAGAAAATTTAAAAATTCATATAAATTTGCGGAA
Source organism: Limonius californicus (assembly GCA_014611495.1). Lineage (NCBI taxonomy): Eukaryota > Metazoa > Arthropoda > Insecta > Coleoptera > Elateridae > Limonius > Limonius californicus. Next base: position 464 of record JABXWE010007192.1, read on the forward strand.
GAAAAACCAACGTTTAGTGCAGTTACCTTCCATAGAATCATTAAATAAACACGGTGGTCTGATTGTATAAAAAAACTTATTCAAATAGAAGACTTTTCTAGAAAATAACAAATTAAATAAATGTTAAGAATCACTTTTCAGCTGAGCCTTTTACTTATTGAAATACAGGAAAAGAAAAAAGAAGCAAGGATAAAATAATTTTAGGCATCAAACTTACATCCTACATTCCTGTTAGTTTAATAGAAATTTTTAATTTTGAATTTTTTTTCGAGTTTGGTTGAGAAATCGATTTAAATAGTATCAACAACACATCGTCCAACAATTAAAATAAGTAATCAAATATAAATTATAACGTTTCGGTAATTAGTTTACGGATAATTTAATATTTAAGAATGCAAAATCTTCGCGATTTATAGTTTTGGAAGACGCTGCAACTATGCATTATACGCTGGGTTGATTTTTAAAATGTAATAATAAAAAATTGATAGCTGGACTGACGGTTTGATTATTGTCATTTATGACACTTGAAAAAGTTACTTTTCTAATATTTTCATAAAACTTCTGCTTCACTCATTATTTATCAGTTATTCGCTGTTATCATTGTAATAGATTACTTTGTTCCTTGTTTGTTTCTTCTGTTTTGTGTTTTTGGTTTTGAGAAAAATCATGGCATACAGTTTTCCTGAGTACGCAAATATGTATTTAATATTAGGCGAATGTGGCGGTAATTTTCAACGAGCTTCAAATTTATATAATCTATTCACGATTGATTTGCCATCCAACAGGCTATGGAAATCTGGGGGAATGTGTGGTATCAATGAAATATGTCAATTAATTAAGTTGGGTTATGCTAGTTTTTCTTGATGGAGGTTATGTTTTTTGAAAGCTGGCAATGTTGCCAGTGGAGCTTGTTTGTTCATTTAACGTCCGCCTATTGCTGCTCAATATTGGTTTATAATACTTAGATATAATTATGATTTCATTATAAATAAAATAATAACTATAATTTAAATGTTGTAACACATACCAAATACATATTGCTGTTCTTTTTTCACGAGAATTCTGAACTCAAATCGTATGTATACAGAGCATATTCTATGCCATTCTTTGTTGTCCTACATTTAGGTTGTGCAGCAAATTAAGAAGAACTAACATCTATGCCGCTCATGTACCCATTGACGACTCGCGGATCCATTTTGGTAGATCCACGTTTCGCGTAGGTATACGAATGTCACATTTTGATACTGGAGAAATTGTCTCAAAAATTTAATTTTGGATGCAACGACGTGTTTTTGTTCACATAAAATTTTGCGTCCATTCTCCATTTTGTGTTTATAACCCATTGATTTAATAACTTTGAATAAAGTAGTCCTGCCCCCTTTATATTCATAATTTTCGCGAGTCAGCCAAGAGTTTGTCGAGAGTAAAATGTTCATTCTTCTGATGATACTGCCAAATTTGTCGTTGCAAATCTTTTCTGAACGTGCAATTTAAGAAAACGTCCGTCTTAGCGCCTATACTACAAATGGAAGATTTCAAAACGTCCTGTCCTTGTGATAAAATGTCCCTTATAGAACGCTCAGACACCTAAAATTATAAGTAATTTGCAATTGCATATTTAAGAAATAATACATGCTTACCGCAAATATATCAATTAATCGATTTATAATCGTAAATCGTATGAAATCTGGCCTATCTCTTTTATAATGGCTGAAAGCTTTCACAATTTGCAGTTTAGTAACTGACTTTCACCATTCTGACAATTAAGAAGGTATGATATATTATCTGTTTTATTAATTCTAAACTTACTAGATTATTTTAGAAAAGTAGGGGACTCTAGAGCTGGCAACAGGGCAATTTCATTTTGACATTGCTAGAAATCAATCAAATAATATTTAAGAAAGGCAACTTAAGAAAATAAAAACACAGCCTACTGGATGGCAAATCAATCGTGAATAGTGTATATGCCGAACGTTATGTACACAGGAGACATCCTAATGCTCTTGTTATTCAAAGACTAGATCAGCGCTTAAGAGAAACAGGAAGAATGTAACCTGTGCAGGGAGTTGGTGGAAGACCACGACATGTATTACAACCCGAAATAGAAGAGAACCTTACAGGTATTTGAAGACGAACCTCGCGATGTACCCGCTCTGTAGCTCGAAGACTTGATGTTAGCCATACTGCTGTACATCGAGTGTTAAGAGAAAATCTCTTACATCCGTTCCACTTCCAGCGAATCCATGGGTTGCTTCCGGAAGATTATCCGCGACGGATAGAGTTTTGCAAATGGTTATTACGGCAACAAGCAGTCAATCCGGCTTTAATTGAAAACATTTTATCGACGGATGAAGCCACATTTACCCGTAACGGAATGTTTAATATGCACAATATGCACCATTGGGCCGATGAAAACCTTCATGTCTTGCATCACATTAATCACCAGTTTAGAATCAGCGTCAGTGTATGGGCTGGAATTATCGGAAATAGACTCATAGTGCCACACATGTTGTTTCGTCGATTAAACACCAAACATTTTGTCTATTTTTTAAACAACGATTTTCCGGGATTATTGAGGAAGTACCGTTACTTGTCAGGAGAGACATTTGGTCTCAGTTAGATGGAGCTCCAACCCACTGGGGGCTTCAAACTAGGGATTGGTTAAACCAAAACTTTCCAGAGCGGTGGATCGGGCGCAATGCTCCGATATCATGGCCCGCAAGAAGTCCCGACCTAAATGTCCTAGATTTTTTCTTTTGGGGCATTTTAAAAGCTCCTGTTTATGAAGTAAAAATTGAAACCGAAGAACAACTTATTAAATGTTTAGAAGTTGCAGGTGCTCATTTTGAACAGCTATTGTAACCAAAAAAGGAGTTAAATTAAAATAAAACGTATTCAATCTTGAGTTGTAAATTATTTCAGTAATTTTAGAGGATATCCAGGAAAAACATGAACACATACTTGATTTAATTGCAGATTCACAAACATATACGATCAAGGGTAACTAAATGTAGGTCTCAGCTTTAAATTGTTAGCGTTGCCAAATTAAAAAACCTTTAAGTGCTTATGATTTAAAGACTCTTCGTCTAAGACCAAATTGGCGTTAGAGTTTTTTGCTTGTTCTTCAACGTATAATTGCGTGGTGTAATTATTACCCGCACGTTTTAATACACCCTGTATACTTTAGATATAATGTAGAACGACATCCTCTTAAATTAGAGATAGTGTATTTATTTAACTCGTTGGTTTTCCGCAAAATCGTTGTAACATTGAAGTATTATCATTTTATTCATTATTGTACATTCATTTTCAGATTATTCTGCAGTTCTTGCATTTTAGGTTGGCATTGTGTCACAGAACCAATTACAATGTTTGCCGTGATATTTAAAAAAAATACAAGCTCGAAAATGTATTTGTTAAGCAATTATGTTTAAAGAATGACCCTAAATACTTTCCTATACAGTGAAACATAAGCACATAAGTGTAAGTATGTATTTAACAATCAATCACAATATTCTACAGGACTTGTGAATTGTCAACGCGAGATGAAACATCTCATTTAAAGCTATTGTGATTTTATCTGTAGAAGTATGTTTTGGTAACGTATAATTACAACGTCCATAATGCAAGTGCGCTGAGTTAGTATCATGATATAAATAAACGGCTGTAGTATAAAGATTATGAGGGACTATTAAGATTCAGTATATTCTTTACACTAAGCAAGGGAAACTCCAACAATAATCGAATTAAATATGTCGTTCTAAAAAAGTTTCTCAGCGTTTCCAAATCCTAAGCTTATTAAGGATTTCTGCTCTGTTTGTGTTTACTGCAACGCTGTAGTTAGCACGCGTTGCGAGCAGATTTTGTTTAAAAGTGAAATTTATAATTTATAAGCTTCACGGTACTCATTAATAAAATTCCACCAGCTTGTGCCAGCTCACAATTGAAACTCGTGTTTTTGCACAGGTTCGGTCTATTTTTAGCTGTTTACGTTTCTTCTATGGCAAATTATGTTACGGGTGATGAGCACCCACGTTTTGCTTACAGTTACATTATAAAAATCATAAAAATGTGACACGCTTCTTATCCCGGAACGATTTTATACCGGAAATATGGCTGCCTATTCTATTCCCAACCGAAAACTTCAATAAGTTATTGTGGTTATGCTATAAGATTATTTAACTGTATAGGATGTTAGCGATTTTAAAAATTACAATACAATAAAATAAATAAAATATTGTCTAGAAAATAAAATAGAACCATGTCAATGATGAGGTACCTCAACAAATACAGTTTTGCGTTTAAATACATGTGATTTATAGCCTAAACTGCAAACTAACAATGGATGAAACTTACCTTGATGCAGTGACCCTTTTGTAGCAAGTGGTACAGTATTCGGGGCAAAAGGTACGAAACATTTTTGTTAGAATTATCCCCATAAACGCTAAGATTTTCACGAAAATTTTCCGTTAAAATTTTCAAATACAGACTTTTTTCTAACGGAGCAAAATTCTTTAGCACTAAACTTGAATTTCCATTCGATGAATAATATTTAAAGCTTCCCAAAAAATGTACGTATCCATATTTTCTTCTTTGTGTAACGCGTGAGCTCGGTCTAAGCGTTTCATAAAAAAATTCACTGTTTTTTCTTTCCGTAATACGGATATTCCGGCGTTTATTTAAAAATTTAATGTTTGATTTGAATACACGAAAAAAGTCGTCTAATATAGCACAATCAAGGTCGTTGCGATGAGGCATTTTCCAGCTAAATTTTTGTTACGTGAATATTTCTGTTGATGTAATTTCACACAGTAAAAAAATGTAGGTTTTATAGAACGTGATTCGGACTCGTATTTACGAAGAACCGCAATTGAAGACTGCACCAGTCGACCGCAAAAGAACATGTTAGTTCCTCTAATAAATTAAAAATATAATTTCACAAGTCTAATTGAAACATTTCAAAGAACTGCAATAAAACCTAAAGGAATGCACAATTCAAACCGGAAAAATCTTCATCTACGCCAATGACAGATATCGCCAAAATTATTATAATTTTTACCGCACAACATTGACAGAATGCAGTGCTCTACTGGATTAGAAAGTCTTAATAATGATAATTATTTTTATGTGCCCACTTTCAATTAATTCCAGTTTAAATTTAATTTTCACGATACTAATAATTATGTTTAGCGTATAAATTTACATGCGAGGGATTTGTTTGAGGCATCTCTTGATTTTTGTAATGATAGATAGATTCAACTTTTATTTTCTACAAAACTATTAATAAAGGTTGCAGGAACAAGATATTTAATAGTTTTTTTACAAACAAAAAATATATAACTTTTTGAATTCTCATTATTTTCTAGCATAACAGTTAAAACGTATATTACTGCAAGGCCTTGGTATTTTCAAGGCGTATTGTTTTCGAACTTCCTCTCCGAATAAGAAAACTAAATGTATTTTTAGAATTATAATTATCTGCATTACAAACTTATACTTTATCTTTATTCGCCAGTTAAAGGAACTGATTTGATAAAATGGAAAAGCGAATAAAAACGCACACAATTAATTAATAAAACAATTTACCTTACCGTGTTTTTAGCCGCAGTGGTACCATTTACCATGCAATACTTCTTTGGCAAAATCCATTTAAAGTATCACTTCTGAAACAACGAGTTCGAAACCAACACAAATTTCAAAAGAACAATGTTTTTTATTTCACAGAATCTCGTTAATTTCAAAATATTGTTCAAACAACAAAATCTCGTATTTTTATATCGAAGTACACTGGTAAACACACTACATTCGCAAAATATCACGAGTGCACTTTCATCAACGGTTGGCAAGCAAAACGGCGGTGGAAGCGCGAGCGAGTCATCACCATAGACCAAGAGTTACCCAAGCGAAACACCAGATACGTTATTTAAAAATGTTTTAGTATGGTTGTTTATACATGTTGTTAGGTGCATGATTGACGTAGGTACATGCAAATGTAGCATCATCCGAAGATGACGGTTGCCTTTCACTTAAAAGAGTATGCAGCTGGTAATCAGTTTGCTTATCAATTCGCACGTTTTGGGTAAATGAAAAGAAACATAATGGGGCTAGTTTATTCTTAGAAATATGATTAGATTTAGATTGAATAGGTACCTATACAAATCAAATAATAGGTTTGGCATGCAGCTCATAAATGACTTTCAAAATACGACGAAGTTCAGTGCATGTGACTACCCAAAATCGTTTTAGGGTTTTTATTACAACAATGACCAATTCAGTACACGAAAGCAGGCAATTCTTAAATATTACACATTATATAAACTACAATTTCTACGTTTTTATAGTGGTATGAAGAGCTCGTTTAGCTGTTTATGACAGTAACATTTTTTCCATCACTTATTTTTCGTATTCACTGCGACATAATTTTTTTTATGTTTTGATAATATTTTTTTTTACTCCTCTTTGTTTACAATCTGTCCAATTTTTGGACAATAAGTAATTTGTATAGCTAATAGTATTAAATGTACTACAATGACTTGCAGGAATTGCTTCCAATGAAGACTTTCCTTTATCTTACAGAATATGTCATGGTTTTAGAGTATCTTAAACTATGTTTTATTCTAATACTTATAACTAATTGAATCTGTCCATTAGATCATTTGGCTTGAAACGTTTTAGACGTTGCACTTCACCAGTGTTTTCAAATAAATTTCTAGCTAGCACATTTGGATGCACTACAGTTTTAGCACTATAATTCTCACTAAATCTCTTGATTTCTTCTTTAACAGTTGGCATTTGCAGGTCTCTTTCAATTACGTGATTTGGCACATACCAGGGGGCATTAACCAATGTTCTCAAAACTTTGTTCTGAAAGCGCTGTAAGATTTCAAGATTTGAATTACTGGCTGTGCCCCATAGTTGTATCCCGTATGTCCATACAGGCTTTAAAATAGTTTTGTACAATAGCAGTTTATTTTCAAGTGATAACTGCGATGTTCTGCCGATCATCCAATACATTTGTCGGAGTTTTATACCGAGTTGCTTTCTTTTTGTAAATATGTGCTTCCTCCGTGTCAATCTTTTATCCATGTGCATTCCTAGATACTTTGTGTCTTCTGCTTGTATCAACTGGTTACCATTTAGTGTAACTGGAGGACAGGTGCCTCTTTTTAATGTAAACGTTACATGTACCGACTTAGATTCATTTGCCTTTATTTTCCATGTAGTTAACCAGGTTTGCAAATTATTTAAATTTTCTTGGAGGTGTTGTGATGCAGTAATTGGATCGGCATGTACTGCTAGAACTGCAGTATCGTCTGCGTACGTGGCTGTTGTAGTTTTGTTAGTTGTTGGGAGATCTGCGGTATATATAAGATATAGGATAGGTCTCAAAATGCTGCCTTGTGGTACTCCGGATCCGATTGGTACCAGGTCAGTGTATTCGTCTTGATGTTTAACTAGGAAGAACCTATGTGTTAGATAGGAAGTAAGAACAATAACAAAGGCGTGTGGAAGGTTTTGTTTTAGTTTGAACAGAAGTCCTTCGTGCCAAACCTTATCAAAGGCTTGGCTAATGTCCAGAAATGCCGCCGTGCAATAGTTTTGTTCTTCAAATGCCAGATTGATCACATTAACTAGTCGGTGTACTTGTTCGACAGTGTTATGTTGATTTCTAAAACCGAATTGGTGATTAGGGATCAATTTGTTATCATCTAGAATTGGTTTCATTCTCTTCAAAAATATCTTTTCAAAAACGTTCGAAAGAACTGGTAACAAACTAATTGGACGATAGGATGCCGCTTCATTTGGATTTTTCCCAGGTTTTAACAACATACCTATTTGTGCGACTTTCCACTGACTGGGAAAGTGTCCTATCTTCAGTATTGAGTTGAATATTTGCTGTATAGCTTTGTAAGCTTTATTTGTGAGTTCCTGTAGCCCTTTACCGGTTATTAAACCAAAACCTGGGGCTTTGCGAGGGTTGATATTTTGTTGTATTGTGTCTTCAATTTCAAAGAGACTGAAGCTTTTAATTGGAAGATCCATTTGATATGGTGCATTAAGATATTCTCGTATCATTTGCTCTTGTTCCGGTTCATTTATGCTGCTTGGTTGAAAAACGGTGGCTAAGTGGTTTGCAAATGCTGCAGCTTTCTCTTTGTTGCTCCGAGCCCATTTATCATTTTTATCTTTAATTGGTGGAACGTGTACCCTGGGCCTTTTCAGTTTCCTTGTGGCTTTCCACAGTGAGAAATCTGTTGCTTCTAGTGGTGATAGTTCGCTGAGGTAGTCCTGGATTGCTTGGTTTTTAATTTGTTTTAAAAGTCGTTTCAACTCCTTTGTTGCTTTGTTAAGTTTATTTTTGTCATATTCACTTCTTGTAGCTTGCCATTTTTTCCTAAGTTTTCTTTTCTCGGAAATTTTTTGTTTAATTATAATGGGACATATTTCCTTAATGGTGTAGCAGTTGTGGTCGGGTGTTGCTGTCCATGCTGCGTTCTGAATTGCTTCAGTTAACTCTGCTACTGCTATATCAACTTATTCTGGAGTCTTCAACGTTATATTCAGGTTAATTGTCTGGTCTATTGTTCTATATATTTCCCAGTTTGTTTTCTTGCTGTATAGTGTTGGTTGCTTTTGTCGTTCTAGGATGTATGAATACAGTGTGATTATAACTGGCGCATGGTCTGACGATAGATCGAAGCAAGATTCTACTTTGATTTGTTTCTCGTTAATTCCTTTTGTGACTCCAAAATCTAGTAGATCGGGTATTTTTTCCTATCGGTCGGCCAATATGTAGGTTCTCTGGTCGATACTGCTGTTAAATTATTTGCTCTTAAAGCAGCGCATAACTGTCTGCCTTTTGTTGTTGTTGTCCTTGACCCCCAAAATTCATTTTTTGCCTTCCAATCTCCTCCGGTGATGAATTTATTTCCTAAAGTATTGAAATAGTGTTCGTAGTCTTCCTTTTTGTTACTGTACCAGTATACTGCTGATATGTTTATATTTCCCATATGATCTTCTATTGCCACTATTGTTGCTTGTAGATGTTCCGTGCTATAACTTAGTAGTTCATGGTGTTTTATGCCATCTCTTATAATAATTGCTGTACCCCCATGTGCATTGCCATCGGGATGTCTAGTGCTGTATATTCTATATCTTGGTATTTGTAGGTGACTTTTGTGGGTGAAGTGCGTCTCTGACACTAACAGTATATCTATTTTATTAATTTGTAAAAACTGTTTTACTTCTTCCGTTGGCATTCCATATAGAAATTTTCAATAATTGAGCCATTAGGACATTTTAGTAACTAGCGTTGAGATGAGGTTCATCATTGTACCCATTTGACTGATAAGCTCTTTCATCATATTTTTTAACTCAGTTAAGTCGCTATTCTGTTGGTTCGATGTGAATGGGTTTGTTTGATTAATGTTATTTATTTGTTGCGAATCTTGTATTAGTCGCGCGTAGGTTATGTTAGATTGTACATATCGGGTTGTATTAGGTGTTGATTTACTTCTTAGTTGTGGGTATAATTTTTGCTGCAACTGCTTATGCATTATACATCCTTTATACTATGCAGGATGATTTCCTTCACAGTTAACACATTGAACTTTTTTGTTTTTTATTTTTCTTTGACAATCTGACGTTAAGTGTTGTCCTAAGCATTTTACGCAACGTGGGTTTTTATTGCAAAAATTTTTCGTGTGTCCATACGGTTGGCAACGCATGCATTGCGGTATATTGCGCCTTGTATGTGGTGCTTCAAATGTCACAGATGTGTTCATCAGCAGTTTTATTTTATAAATTTCTTTGTTATTGTCTTTCTGTTTTAAGTCAACGAAAAACATAGGAAGACGTATATCTGTACCTGGTTTTTTGATGTTCCACACGTTTGTAACTTCATGTCCTAAATTTTGTACACTATTTTTAATTTCTTCTACATCTGTGGAGTAGTAAACATTTTTTAGTACCACTCGGAAACTTTTATCTTGTTTGGTTTTATATGTGTGGTATTCTGTGTTTTTGTCTTTTAACATATTTATAATATTAGTGTATGCTTGGCTATCTTTCGGTTCTATTTTAACTTGATTACTACTAAGTGCTTTCGTTTGATACTTTCCATCTGCTTCTTTGTTTAATTCTTCGATTAACGGCTTAATATTTTCTACTCCAGCAATAAAAATTGGTGGTGGCTTCGGAACTTTCTTTTGCTCTTCCGTACGTGTGTTTATATCCATTTCCTCCTGCTCACTAAGGCAGCTGTATCTATTGTCACTTAGCCAATATTTTGCTTCGCTTTGACTTGACTGACCTTCATCTATCGCCCGTTTTTTATGGTTTCTAACAGTAACAGTATGCCAGTCATTATTATTTAATGGAGGTAATGATGGGAAATCTTGTGTTGAATAATTAAATGCTTGATTAGGTGTCTGTATGTTTGCTTGTTGTTGGCTATAAAATATAGGTTGTTGCTGTGGTTGTTGTGTTATCATCGGTTGGGAGTAACACATGTTTGGTGCTGATATGTATTGTGGTTGCACATTTTGATTTTGATTATACAAAATTGGATTTGTTTGCATATAATGCTGGTTATTGTAATAAGGATTGTTGGCCATTTTGGCCGCACCCTGTAGTTATGTTTTTCTAACAAGTTATAATGTGAAATTGAGTTAGATATCAAAAATACTTAAAGGTTAAAATAAATAGATAGTCACTTCCCTGGTTAATATCATAGATTGACCTGAGGTCTATCGGATATTTTACAATAGAAGAATTACACGTGTTTTTAACCTTCATAAGACTGAGTGGGGTGCAGCTGCAACCCAGCGCAATATTTTCTCTAATATTTATTTTGAAAGACGTGCTTGGTTATTGATACGGTTAGAATCTGTCAGAAATTGCATGCAATTGCTTGGTTTACCCGTATAGATAGTGGGAGGTAGCGGCGGAATTCAGATTTTATGGGTGGGGGTGCGCGTGCACCCCACTCAGCCCTTTGGAGTTGCGGCTTCTGGCGTAAGTTGATGTGCTACCTTTGCGTATTGTGTGTTATAGCTGCAGTTTGTGATTCTTTTATACAATAAGTGCGTGTGTTTGTTGGTTAAAAAATAACCCTCTAATTCGTAACCCTAAAACTCTAACTGATGCAGAACTAGAAATATTGCTTTTAGTGGAAGACGATTCCGAAGTAGACACATTTTTGCGAAATATGGAAGACGATGATGACGCTGAAGTTGACTACGTTTCAGAAGACGAGTATTGCGATGATGTGATCGAGGGTGATGGAATAGACGGTACTGTAGATCAAGTAGTTGCGGTTGCGTCTAACAGTCAGGTACCCCAATATATTACCAAAAGTGTAGACATTCAGCGGTCCAAGGTCCCGTTCTGTACCAGAAAAAAACGCGGTCCAACTAAGATACGAGGGCTATTTTTTTTTCAACCTCCGATGGGCTATAAAGAAAAGACGGGTGAATATACAGAAAAGATTTTATTACAAAAAGTAATGTACAATACAGGTTATTTCTCTACATAATTACCTTGACGATTGAGGCATTTGTCATATCTGTGAACAAGCTTTGCAATACCCTCTTCATAAAATGTTTCCGCCAATGATTGGAAGTGAGTTGTGACGGTTTCTTTGAGATTCACGTCAGTTTGGAAGCGCTGCCCCCCAAGCCACTGCTTCAGTTCAGGGAAAAGATGAAAGTCACTCGGCGCTAGGTCGGGACTATATGGTGGGTGTTCGAAAAGATCCCATTGAAATTGCTGAAGGAGCCGTTGGGTTACACGAGCGCTGTGAGGACGGGCATTGTCGTGGATCAGAACAATTCCATGCCTCTTCGTTTGTTTTGAATAGCTCTCCGTAAGCGCCGCAAAGTTTCACAATATGAGTCTGCATTAATTGTTGTTCCAGGCTGCATGAACTCCACAAGCAACACACCTTTTTCGTCCCAAAAAACAGTTGCCATAACCTTAAGGTTGTTGAAGGTTCGTTTGAATTTTGTGGGTCTCTTTGGAAAATTTGTGTGCGTCTATTGTTGTGATTGTCGCTTCGTTTCGGGCGTGTCATATTGAACCCATGTCTCATCACCTGTCACAATGGATTTCAAAAAATCTACTCCATCAGTATTGTAACGGTCAAGAAACTCCAAAGCTGCAGCCATTCGGCGAGTTTTGTGGTTGTCAGTCAACATCGTTGGGACTCAGCGAGCGCAAACTTTTCTGTAGCGCAACTGTTCAGTAACGATAGAGTACAGGGAAGGTCTTGAAACTTCCGGAAATTTCATCGATAATTCACTTATGGAGAACCTTCGATTTTCCTTAACCGCTTGGTCAACTCGTTGAACAATGTCGTCTGTAGCGACAGATTTGCGTCCTTGACCCCCTTCATCATGCACATCAGTTCGGCCATCTTTAAACTTTCGACACCATTCACGAAGAACGCCATCATTCATAAAGCTGTCTCCATACACTCGACTCATTCTTCGATGAATTTCCGTTGCACTGTTCCCTTCTGCCTGCAAAAAACGAACGAATTTGTAAGCAACACATTAATAAGTTTCTGGCGTTTGAATTTAATTCTGACTTTTAAAACTTCGATTTTGAAATGGCGTTTGCTGTTGAAAATCCGTTCAAGTTTGATCAGCGTACGGTCCTAAAATTTTTATGCGCTGAGAGTGTGCACCCATTGCAGATTCATACGCGAATGTAAGCCGAAAATTTAAGAATGGAAAAGATGGGACTATGGGTGAGCCACGACCAGGTGCACGGTGTACTGCATTAACAGAAAACAATATGGCATGTGTGGAAAACCTTATTACAAAAATAGTCGAATTTCAATTAGAGAAAATTCAGAAATTGTGTGCGACTGTAGGATCTGTCCATAGTATTGTTCGTAATCTGGGTTATAGCAAAGATGGTTCGCAATGGATTCTTCGTCTGTTGTTTAATTAACAAAAATGCTTGCGAATGGGCTTATCTCTGCACACCTCACACACTATAGGCAAAATGGTGATGACTTTCTTCTGTCAATAGTTGCTGGTGACGAAACTTGGTGCCATTACTACGAGTCATCCAGTAAGTTATCGTCGATGCAGTGGTAACATTCAAGTTCACCACCACCGAAGAAGAGTAAAGTACAACCTTCTGCAGGCAAGGCGATGTTAACATTTTTTTTTTCGACGATGAGGGATCCTTGTTGATAGAGTTTAAGGAACCATCCACCCTACAACCCGGATCTATCGCCTTGCGATTTCCCTATTTTTGGAACCCTGAAAAAGGCATTAAAAGGTTGGTATTTTGAGTCTGACACAGAAGTACATATAGCTGTGGAAGACTTCTTCAATCAGCAGCCACAAGAATTCTATGAGCAGGGTATACGTCGGTTAGTATAACAATGGGATAGGTACCTTAACTGTGACGGTAATTATTTGTAATTAAATTGTTGAATACATTTCTTATAAAGCAAAGATGGGTTTCAATTGAAAATACCTCGTAGTTTATTAAAAGCAAAATAATTTTTTAAATTATTTTTTATATTTTAGGCAGTATGTAAAACTATTTCTCTGAAAAAGATTTCGTAGTTTTGAACAGAGATATTGACTACCCAAACGGAAAGGAAATTGTCTAACGAAACATTTCAGTTCAAAAATATAACTAAAACAGTTCGCTTGAACTTTCGCATACTTCAAACTGTCTGCACGTTGAAGAAACTATACGATGTGTCACAAAGTTAAAGCTCGCCATTGGAAATAGTGTAAGAGATTCGAAGACGGTTAAATAAGTGTTAGATACAATAAATAATATTAATTGATTGCCTCAAATGTATTTAATTAAGAATTTAATTAACTCGTTGGAAGCTGCCTAAGGAAATCCTAAATCGACTTGGCAATTCAAAAGTAAATGTAAAATTGGCAAACTATGATATTCTTTTTCCGTTCCTCCGGGAGATTGGGGTTATCTCGACGCTTGAAAGCGAACTGCAACCAACGTCAAAGACAATACGAATAGTGTACCCGAAATTAAATTGGCGGTCATTTGTTTTCATGAAAATCAGATAAATCGTAACGGTGGGGTTGTGTTAACTATATTTTATATATATTGCTATGTAAATTCTTTTATATTTGTGAATATAATTAATAATTATAAATAATTAATATTATATAAATAAAAAATTAATAAAATCTAAAATTAATTATCTATTAAACGAAGAACTTAAATTTTAATTTACATTAGCATATATTCTTATAAGACATCTCAAGGTTCTAATCAAGATATTAATTTTCGTGGCTTCACCCATGATAGTTATATAATTATAATTAATTAAACAAATAAAAAAAATACCTGCGAACTTATCTTTTTATTTCCAATGGCTTTGAAACGCTTTTTACGGCATAGTTCCACTAAACTGCATACGGTTGCATTATTTCGGCCTTGATGTTGATGTTTCAATCTACACGTCCCTCGCTGAATACATAATAACCGTTAAAGATGCAATTCATACAGCCTCCGTTGTAAAACGTGCTAACAGCTAAGTGAACACTTCAATAATTTTGCAGAAATGCATACAGTAATTCAGGTAAGTGAATATAACTTAAGTAAGGAATTACTTTAACTGATTTTAATTGATTTTCTTTCCAGGAACTTTTGAGTAAATTAAAAAAAACACTTTCGCATAATTAATATCAGGTGAGTTATTATTATTAATAAAGAACAAACACTTCACATAATTTAAATTTTATATTAAATTAAACTTAATTATTTTCAAATAAACAAATAAACTGTAACCTCCAAATTACATTATAAACAGAACTTGGCCACGCCCCAAAATTTGCAATAATCAACCTAAATGGTATAAATTTTAATTTAGGAGTAATTAACAACGCATGCTTTCACTTCAAACACCTACAAGAGACTAAAATCCAAAATCGGACCCAAAAATCATTTGTAATTTAAAAGTGGACCAATGGCCTTCCAGGACCTTATCTATTTGATCAACATATGTTTTAAATAAATTAAAATTGCTCTGTACAACTTAAATAATTCATATTTTGACAAACTGATATTAAAATCGTTATCTTTGAAAAATTATGAATCTTTTAATATCAGTTACATAAATATTTGAAATAAAAAAAATTACATGAGGTTAAAAATGCAAATTTACACAAACTTCTTCAATTAAGCATCAAAATTATAAAAAACAGATTTCTTAATCATCAGTAAAGTTACATATACACATATACATCATCCACATCTGTTAACAACAATATAATTATAAAAATTAGAATTATAAACCTCAAAATCAATATTTTTTACCAAAAAATTTCAATATTTCTAAATTAACATCATAATTTAACGAAACAAAGATACTTCAACACTTCCCTTGTGTAACACATAAACTATTTATTACAATAATGAAATCTTAATTCACAAATTAATCTTGATAAAAACATATTTATAAAAGGTAAAATACAAAATTATAATAATTTACATTTCAGGGCTCCAACATTGCCCAGGACACCCCAAATTCATCATCACTATTCACTACTGAATATCCACAAACACCTCACTTTGATAACTGATAAGTCACATCGTAGAACATTCTAAAGATCGGAAACTACCTTTTATAGTAATAAGGTTTACATTTTAATAATAATTTCCTCTCATATAACATGATTTACATTACAACCAAGTTAATGTCTCTTAATTTCAGATACAATCTGGATTTACAAGATCAAAAACAATATCATTTTAATATGATTTAAGTATTACGCAGAAAAAAATAACATAGTCAAAACATATCATAGGATAATAACATAATTTAGATTAAATAATATAACAATATACAGGGTACTTCACCGTGAGTGGCCTATTAGACGTTTTCGCGAAACTACAAGTAATATGAAACTGAAAATTTATGCACGGGGGTTTTCCGGATTGATCTCTTTAATGAAAATAATGCCACTTATGTGACACTTCCGGTTATACCGGAAGTCGGTATCAACTTCGTAATTTTAAATGGCTTGCTATATATTTTATGCCGGAATCGAATTCTATTCATTATTTTAAGGTAATTTTCAATAGCATTCCCTATATCAAAAATTAATAGTTTTTGAGATATTTCGTTTTGAATGAAATCTCATGCCAAAACTAACCCATAGTTAAAAATTAATAACCTCCGCTATGGTAAATTCCGGAAATCAATTTTTCTCCCATATGTTTATAAGAGATGGAGCTTATGTGAGCACCAACTACAAATGCGCCAAAATGTACAGGGTGCTCAGAAATGTGAGTCGAATTTTGACAACTGCGACCTCTATTAAGTCGCTTATTTTAAATGGAACATACTGTATTTTATAATCTCATTCGATTCCGTTTTTGATTACCTTTCAACCAATGTAGGCATTCCCTATAGCTAGATTGTACGGTTTTTGAGTTATTTAAAGTTGTTTAGAAAAAGGTGCAATTAAACTCAATATCGAGTATAGTGTGCCATGAAAAATAAACAAATGCTAGTCCTGTCATTAGAAAATTAAATAATTCCCTAATAGTGTCAACGTGTTGTTATAAATATGCAAAATAGTTATTCTAATGCAAATTACTTAAACTTATTCTACATACATGGAGAATGTAATAGAATTCATAGTAGAACGTGCAGAAGGTCCAACGAATTAAATCCAAATCTGCCACCTACGTGTGAAAAGAAATTCAGAAAAATTGAGGCAAATTTTCTAGAGTTTGGCACTTTTAAAGCCACAAAAATAAATCGCAGTCCAGTTACTGGAAACGAAATGACTGTCCTAGTATATTTCCAAGTATATCCACATGTATCCATTTACACCGCAGTACATGACATAGGTATTCCTTCCTATACCTCTATAGAAAGAATTTTGTGGAAGCATAAAATGCACGACTATAAGTTTACTACGGTACAAGCTCTGCATCCAGAAGATCCTGGTAATAGGATTCAGTTCTGTGAAATGATTTTAATTCGCAGTCAAGAAGATAACGATTTTTTGAAAAAAATTATCTGGACAGATGAGTCGAAGTTTTCACGCGAAGGAATATTTAACAGACGTAATCACCTTATCTGGGCAAATAAGAACCCTCACACAATAAGGAAAAGAGGATATCGGGAAAAAATTAGTTTTAATGTATTTTGTGTATTAAAAGACAATAAGTTGATTTACCATATTTATGATGGCACCTTAGCTTCTCAACGTTATGTAGAGATACTAAGGACAATAGTTACCGATTTTTTGGACGATTTAGCAGTACTGGATTATGCAAGATGTTGGTATCAACTAGACGGAGCTCCTCCACACTCTACACGAGAGGTATCAAACATATTAGACGATATCTTTGAAGATAGGTGAATTGGACGACGCGGCCTCTGGTTATTGCCCGCTAGAAGTCCAGCTCTCACCCCACTTGATTTTTATTTGTGGGGAAACATTAAAAACAAAGTGTATGATACACCTATAAATACACGAGAAGAATTGGAAATTAAAGTAAGAAGGGCGTTCGAAGAACTAGACGCGAATGAAATTAGGCTAGCAACCACTAACGGTGTTATAATCCGAGTCCTAAATTGTTTACGTATTAATGGGCAGCATTTCGAGCAGTACTAGTTTAAAGGATGTCTTTGTTATC